>CM034361.1:69044555-69108735 GCA_019925275.1 Mytilus edulis | reverse complement strand
CCAAATAATAACACAGAATTGGTATATTCCGGTAAATATTCATGATAGTTCCCTTCAATTTATTACAGAATTTAAAGATGGTCAGAATTAAAATAAAACACCTTCTTATATAAATGACAAAAAGGTTTCTAGGTATTTTCATGATTGCAACAAACTAAAGTCCCTATTATATAAGCATCTGCTAGCCCAGTGACAATTAACTATAACAGACAATTCGATCATGTTTTGGGCTATGTCATTGTCATTCTGAAATCACGTTTACAAAAAAGACTTAAGTTTTAACTTCTCTTCAGTACTCAAATTGGTAGAGATATTACACTTTTAGAAGTATCGTATGCAAATCGGAAATGATAACATTAAGAGTTAATGATACACGAAATTCCTCGAAGACTTTCAATGATATCGATTGAAATGCTTTTGTTAAGTTTTAATAAACAATTAGCCACTATTTTATTTATAATTGGTGTAATGTAACATTACATTTTGTATTCTTGTTGTAGCAGTTTCGGTTGCTTGTTTGGTTTTTTTTTACTATTTTGTTTTGTCAGTCGAACATTTTATTCAGTCATGATCCTTTCTATCTTCTCGGTTGACCCAATTCGTTTTATAACATGTATAATGAACATCGTTGTTGACTTTGTTTTCCAACACTTATCGTGTTCACGCTCAAATTTTTATTGATTTCTTTTATTCAAGGTTGTCTAAAGTGTCTGTTTAACTCGATTACATGCTGTTTTATCAACATTTTCTGGCTTTTACTGACAAATGGATTCGTTTTTGGAAGTCTAAATAACACATTTTAATACGTAGCAGCAAATGCAGACAACAGATGGTTATATTAGGAACTCTTTATGAATTTTTATAATTTAAAAAAGGGCGCATTTATTGCCAATCGTATTTATGACTGAAATGCATTTTGTCAAATGCGAATCAGAAAGACTCGGTGTCCTCTGAAGAATATTGTTAGAATATTATCAAGCCTGAAGTTAACATGTATAATCCGTTGTCCGACGGTGCGTGCTACTCAGCCTTTATTTGTAGTGTGTGCTGTTTTTTGAAGATCGCATTTTTATTGCTTTTAATCACTGTTAGACTCCGAATTTCCCGTTTCGATTTTTTTATCGATTGCAAGAATAAATGTTAAATCTTAAAATACGATACTGATAATAACCTTATTCTTAAATGAAGTGTCTGCAAGCAATTTCAGCCAGCGATGACATTTTTGAAATACTCATATATCCATAGTTTTATAATTTATATAAATTATATTTTTCACAGGATATGCAGGAGGTGGTCACTATACTAACCCAGGTTCGGCGGCGGAATATGTATGTTTACCACCAGATCCAAATTATGTAAAGACTAGTGGAACAGATTGGGGTCGTATGTATGGTGGCGAATTTGACTCTAACTTTTTTGCTTCTAATTCTGATGACGAGGATGTTCCTTGTGCTCTATGCAGAACTTATCGAGCTTCATCTGTCATAATGATTCCTGGTAAGAATAAATGTTACAGTGGCTGGAAGGAAGAATACCATGGATATCTGTCTGCAGGATATTATAATCATGTCGCTGCTTCGGATTTCGTCTGTGTTGATATAAATCCAGAATATATTATAGGAGGTGTGAATCAAAATCTTGGTAAATTATTCTATGAAGTTCTTACGAAATGCGGGTCTTTAAAATGTCCTCCATACATACACAATTATCCACTAACATGTGTGGTCTGTTCAAAGTAATAAAAAGAAAATGTTATTGGTTTGTTTTTAATTTTTCAGTTTCAGTTTATGAAGTCCTTTTAATCATGACTTGACAACAAGAGCCGACAAACCTTGTCTCTCTCGTTATATAGAAAGACACTCATCAACAATAGTAACAAAAAAATCATGCTGACTTTTTATAAATTCGGGTTAACTTTCATGTACCGAGTATGATTTTTCCAAATGGTACAATATTGATGATGGTCATGGGACAAAATTGCAATGGTACGAAATGGTCAGAAATGACTAGCTACCTATATTACTACTCATAATTGTTTTTACACAGTTTACGTAAAAGTTACCATGAATAGAACAAACTGTTTTGTTATATCATATGAAGATTGGAAATATTTTATTTCAAAATTTACATTAACAACATATATACAGTTTGACTTTCTGCTGTTGTCTGTTCTATGGTCGGGTGTTTGTCTCCTTATCCTTCCGGAGCACCTGAGATCATCCCTAGTTTTTGGTGGGGTTCGTGTTGCTTATTCTTCAACTTTCTATGTTGTGTCATGTGTACTATTGTTTGTCTGTTTGTCTTTTTCATTTTAAGCCATGGCTTTGTCGGTTTATTTTCCATTTATGAGTTTGACTGTCCCTTTGAATGGTATCTTTCGTCCCTCTTCTTTGACACATTCCCAAATTCCATACTCAATTTTAGTTTTTTTGTACATTATTTGGTCCTCCAGCTTTTTACATGGGACTTTTTACGTGCAGTCATTGATGATTTAGCTATCTATGCCACATATTGCGATTACATAGGACTAAAGTAAATAGAAAGGGCCGTCTTTAAAATTATTCATCAGCGTTAACGTTTTCTTCATTCATATAAAATATCTTGTTTGAGGTCGACCACTCGCTACATGATTTAAGATGTCGAAAAACAAACCGGTAGTATTTGACGTGTTGGAGTCAAAATAGTATTATTACACGTAAAAAGTAAAATCACAAAAATACTGAATGAGAAGATCATTCTGAATGACACGGAAATTGACATATAAAGGTCATTCTACGGTCTTCAACAATGAGCAGAGTCAGCTTTAAAATGACAAATGTAAACCAATTCAAAATAATAAACTAACGGTCTAATAATAAAAGCAAAAAAAAAATGAAAAAAAAACAAACCACAGCAAGACACGGCAATAACTGAATACGGGCTTGTGATTTATGTTAAGGACATACATATAGAATGAAGCGGACTCAACATGTTAGCGGGATCCCAACTCTCTTCCTACCCTTGGAGAGTGGTGAATAGTACAACATAAAAACAAACTGAAATACATATGTTGAAAATGTCTTAGCTCATTAGATGGATACAAATAGAAACATATCTGACAACAACTCATATTTGACTGGCGGGTAACGGTACATCGATACAACAAAAAGACACTAAGATCTGAAAGGAGTCAAATTTACTGACAGCTAGTTCAAATAGTTATCAAAGGTACCAGGATTATAACTTAGTAAGCCAGACGCGCGTTTCGTTTACATAAGACTCATCAGTGACGCTGAAAGCTTTTGCATCTAAGACTAAATAATCAACCAGTACACATCCAAAATCCTATTGATTAAGTGATAAGACGGTATAGGAAGACAGAGATTAACATGACCTTGTACAATATCTAAAATTTAGGAATCGACAGATTTCAGATATCCATGAGAGTTCATATTTTTATAACAATACTATTTAGTTTGCTTTTGAATTATGAAGATCTGTATTAAATAAACTCATCATAGATACCAGAACTAAATTTTATATTAAAATAAAGTACGAAGTAATAATACCAATAAACAAATTTAAAAGATTATAGTTATAATGTATAATTTTTCACCTTATAGAATACGTTTGTCTTAATGATCCATAAGTTTACCAGGATCGTTCAAATTTTCGTAAACACACGTAAAAATCGAAATGTCTTTTCCTGTTTGACATAACTTTTCTACATTGACATTCAAACTTCAAAACTTCAAAACTTTAAGGGAGGAATTAAGTTAATATTTTAAGTAATTTGTGGTAACGAATCCCTGACTTCATAATCTACCAGTAACACAATCAGCAATAAATTTCGTTTTTTAATATCTATAATTACAATTGATACAGCATAACGACCGTGTTTTAAAAAATAAACACCGTTAGAGGGTGTCGAAGAACCATCATCATCCAAAAAAGGCAATTTAACAATAGAAAACTTTTTTTTAAATTTTAGTGTGGATTTTTTTTATATAATCATGAATGATGAGTTTATACGAAGTTTTATCATCCCCAAATCTTGAATTGAACAAAATATTGAAGGAATCTAGCACAAAGGAAATATAGCATTCTTTAAACGTTACATTATTAAAAAACATTTTACAAATCTAGCCGGATATTAAGAATAAACTTTAAAAATATCGTCAGTACTTATTGTGTTTTATGCAGCTATTTTCATTTTGTGCCAATCCTTGAAAATCAATTATGTTTTGATATCATTTTTAGTTTTAATGTACACGTACTGATTAGAAATAATTTGATTTATATGAAAGACGGAAGGCATTACCAAGATCATTGTTTACCTGAGTCAGCACATAACAAAATTCAATGCATCGTGTCGGTCTAATACACAGCATATTCAACAGGACATTTAATGTGTCAATATATCAGGGGTCTGAGTATCACATTCAGGGCACGTTGCAAATATACTTTAACTGTTTAAGGGTTTATGAAATATTTTACCACATACCATTTATTAGACACATCTAAACCTAGAATTCAAAGATCAAACTATCAGTGTCGTTACATTCATTTTTGCATTTATTTTTTGGTCCGTGATTCCCCGTTTTTTTAATTGACATTTTAAAGTACATTGGCCAAAAAGTATTTTTACGAGAGGTAAAGAAACCATATCGTCGAACATTAAGACTAAAATAAATAACAAAAGATTGAAAACAATCAGAAAAGGTTATAAAAAAACAATCCAGACCGTCTGATGTTGACTATTTCTAATTAAGCCACTACTTTTGATTTTAATTCACTTATTTAATTGAAGTTCCAACAGACAAATTTTGTATATTTTTCATTTAAAGGGACGTTTATTTTGTCCAAAGCAGGGCGTTCTGATTTCTAGACCTAGCATTAAAGATCCCGTACAAGTACAGTGAACCACCAGTTATTGCATAGACAGACTAAGTTCGTAATCCTATACTCACAAACATGACAGTCAATCTGAATCAAGGGTAACTTGTGAACAAAACATTGTCTTAGCGGAAAATAGTTCGTGATACGTTTACGAATGTTACAATTATTTTTATTTATATATATATGCAGCTTAATTATTTACCCTTTCGGTTCAGTATTTCTTTCCTTTTAAATTTGTATAGAACTTTTAGCTGATAATGAAAAAACATTGGTTCACACAAAGTCTGTAACAATTAAGTGGTTATCGAAACAAATTCACAGTGTTTAAGATATGTCATATACACATCGTAATGTTCAAACGTGCAAGTTAGCATGTGCTGGTAAACAATGTCAGACCCTTTGTGACCTTTTCTAATTTATAAATGATAAGAAACAATTTGCGTTAACTGATATAATTTCTCAACGGCTAAAAAAAGACATTTAAGAACAATATATTTTCTTTGTTTTACGGTCAATCTGGTCACCACAGAAGAGAAGCGGCTATTGCTGAATGACCCAGATGTACTGGGTAATCGACTAAACCATGTGGAAAATATTGTGGCGATACTGAATGCTACAGTCAGACAGCTAACTACCGAAAACAAACAACAGGCAGCAACAAATCAGCAGCAGGATAAAACCATTCAGCAACAACAGATGTCGATCCAACAACAAAATACATCTATCCATCAACATCAGACATTAATCCAACAACAACAAGACTTAGTGTTGATCAAACAACAAAAACAGACAGTTGAGCAGTTACAAGGATCAATTATCACTATTCAAAGTAAAAATCTTTTGTCATTTTTGGTTCAAGGCATATTTTAAGAATCCATGATAGGATCTATTTGATCAAGAAATAATACAGTAGTTATGTTTCCATTATCTCTTTTACATTTGCTTACGCTTATAAAGTATACAGATCACATTAATACAAAGACACATAATGTTAATAAGCTGAAAGGCATTTTTAGTTCAGGAAAAACATACATGCTAAAGAATCATTAACATATGTATATAAGTGATATCGAAAAGATATATTGTAAACTTTTTCAATGTAAATTGACCATCATACTTAAGATATATTTTTTTAACTTGATTCCTCACGGCCAGTGTTATACATGTAAAACTTGTTAACCTTGAACTAACCTGAACTTCAAATAAGATTTGTTCAAATTAATTATTGTCAGATCATCTGACATACAACATATATATAGGTCAAAATTTCTATACAAATGATAGGAAACTTATCGGCAATTTGTCATCTACCTAAATCGACCAACAACATAATTATGCTCGAATGTTACAACAGTAAAAAGCGAAATCAAATACAAGATATAAAACCATCAAAGCCCGACAAAGTTTCTACTCTCACAAATTATTTTAAAATAATGATTGAAAAGTGAAGATAGAACGAACAGCATGAACAGATGGTGCACCTGTTTTTTCAATTTTTAATAGAGCTCGGTATTTATGCCATTTTACTTTTAGTACGTTAAGTACATCGTTTCCTTTTCTCACTATCAACCATATATTTTGTGATTAAAGTGAGTAGTTTATCAAACGTGTGAAATCAATCATCATTTACATTTCTTGTTTTCCCTCTAGTACATCTCTCTTTAATTGACATTTTTACGTAAAGGAGTAGGTCCAGTAAGGGCATATTTTGGTCTCTAATTCCAAGTTCTACTTGAGTGGATTCAAAAAGTAAAATCACAAAAATACTGAACTCAGAGGAAAATCAATTTGGAAAGTCCATAATCACATGGCAAAATCAAAAAACAAAACGCATTAAAAAACGAATGGACAAGAACTGTCATATTCCTGACTTGGTACAGGCATTTTCAAATGTAGAAAATGGTGGATTAAACCTGGTTCTATAGCGCTAACTCACTCACTTTAATAACAGTCTCATCAAATTCCGCTACATTTACATGATGCGTTAAATAAACAGTAACAATTAATAAAATAGTCAACATATGGATACATCAGTCATCATCGTATAACAATTTAACAGGACACAAAAACATCTACTATCTACGAACAAATGGATTGATTTGAGTGTCTGACGTCAGAAAATTTATATACGTCACATAAATTTGTCGTTCAATGTGCATACAATAGTTATCAAAAGTACCAGGATTATAAACAATTTTAAAATTTACATAGGCAATGAACGCATACAGGGTTAAAAAATCAAAAGTATGTAAGAATAAATTACAGAAATAGACCGAGATGCAAACTAGTCCTAAAGTTATACATAGAATTTAAGAGAATCCAAAACTTTTAAAAGGAACAATTTAACAGGACACAAAAACATCTACTATCTAAGAACACATGGATTGATTTGAGTGTCTGACGTCAGAAAAATTATATACGTCACATAAATTTGTCGTTCAATGTGCATACAAACAATTTTAAAATTTTCATAGGCAATGTACGCATACAGGGTTTAAAAATTAAAAGTATGTAAGAATAAATTACAAAAATAGACCGAGATTCAAACTAGTCCAAAAGTTATACATAGAATTTATGAGAATCCAAAAATTGTTAATTCCACTACGCCATTAATTGATTTTGACGTTTGTGGTTCAACGTATATAGTAATTCATAATAGAAATATATCATAATGACATATTATAGACAAATATCATACTGACGGGATCTTTTAAAGTTCAGAGTCACGTTATAAGCACAAAAGAAATACAAAAAGTTTTAAAATTTAGTTTTTAGTTTTCAATTAGTTTTTGCGAAATATTTGAACAGATTTTGTCATGAAAGACGCTTAAATATTAAAGATCTATCAAATAGGTCATTTTTCAGATGGTTTTTGTCAAAAATGAAAGTAGCTGCAACAGTGTCCACTCTTAACCTTTATATGTGTTATGTAATATCATAAAATGCAACTTACATTTAAATATTAAAAATGAACACAAATGTGGTCACTTTTATTCAAGAAAGAAAGAGTCTAAAAGTTAACTCAAATGCTTAAATTGTGAAGATTTTAGTAATTTTGTATGACTTAATGATGCTATTACCCGATACATGTGTCTTGTATTGTCAAAACAGCCAATATTTATGTAGCGGGAGTATTCTACTTACCAATTAATAGCTATAAGTTTACATTTTAGAAGTTCTGTAAAACAACTATATTTTGAAGTCAAAAAGGGATCTAACAGCTCCTTTTTAGATTTTATCATTGAATAAATTCTTATTTAGAAATACCTGGCATGAGTAAAGATTATCTTGTCCGGTACTACAGTTAAAATTGAACATAAAAATGTTTGCTCCTATAAGTCTGTTTAATTGGTATATTTCAAAACAAAATATGCGGAATTTATCTATGTTTTAAACAAAGAAATTCTAGACAAGAGTCTAGTTTATCCTGTTCTGCAGTACTGTAAAAATACAAAATAACTTTCCAGTGAATAGAAGAAAATAAACATCAACAGAAGTTAACCAATCAAATTATCTGCACCTTTTTTATGTGTATAAGCTGAAGTAACCATGTAACCTCAACTTTCCAAAATATTTTATAAAACACCAAATAGATTTTCATTGTTGCTTTGAAACATCCAAGATACATTTTTATGATTTTAAAAACTTTCTGCAATAAAATGCCGGGCTCGCTTCCAACAACTGTCAAATTAAATGAATTATGAAAGAAAAATCAACACTTTTAGACATTAGACTGAATGTACTATGTTTTGGTAGTATTAAAAGTATTATTCATTATGAATGTTTCTTTATTTTGTTTTTGACAAAGATGAACCAAACAGGCTGCTAAAAGGAACTTTTCATTTCACTTTCTGTAACGATTGAACAAATAAACATTTTTTTTATACGCCCGTCAAATTTTTCAGTTACGGGACTTTGTTGCTAAAACAGGGTTGTGCTTTTTTTCACATGTCGCGCCGTATCTCAAAAAGGATTTATGATTATTGCATAAAACTTTACAGACTTCTTAGTTAGATACATTTTAAGATCTGTATACTTTTTGGTGTGATTCAAAATTTTAGAGATGTGTAAAACAATAGGAAGGGGTTTTCACATGTTGCGCCGTATCTCCAAAACCATTTAAGTTTATTGCATAAAACTTTACACACAAGACACAGGTGTATCATGCACTCGTGGCACAGCTGTTTATTTTTCTCATGGCCAAGTTATAATGCCAAACAAAGTATTATAACACATGGAGTACTTTTTGTACCAATTGGAGTTAAGGGATCGCCAAAAGAAGATCTGATTCAGTGGATCGAAAACTTTATAACAAAATTTAAACTTTGAACTGGAATTTTTTTTGTCTATGCAATGCAACTTATTTTCTCGAAATACTTTATATATTATGAAATCTACAAGAAAGTATTGAGAAGATGTTTTATTGATACTGTTTATGCTTCAAAAATTATACATAGATTGAAAGTAAACAATTATAAATTATTAGATTTATAATTAGGCTACCACATAATGTCTTATCATTTTTTTAGTGACCTTACTTTCTCTTTCATAGGTACAATATAACTTAGAAAAAAGCAATAAAGGGACGCTTGCTACGTGATATAGAAAAATAAACAGCTGTGCCACGAGTGCAATATACACCTGTGTCTTGTGTGTGAAGTTTTATGCAATAATCTTAAATGGTTTTGGAGATACGGCGCAACATGTGAAAACCCCTTCCTATTGTTTTACACATCTCTAAAATAAAATTTTGAATCACACCAAAAAGTATACAGATCTTAAAATGTATCTTACTAAGAAGTCTGTAAAGTTTTATGCAATAATCATAAATCGTTTTTGAGATACGGCGCGACATGTAAAGAAAAGCACAACCCTGTTTTAGTAACAAAGTCCCGTAACTGAAAAAAATTGACGGGCGTATAAAAAAAATGTTTATTTGTTCAATCGTTACAAAAAGTGAAATGAAAAGTTCCTTTTAGCAGCCTGTTTGGTTCATCTTTGTCAAAAACAAAATACAGAACTAGGCGCAAAAACGCAGCAGGGGAAAAAGTGTTTTTGAGATCTCAACCCTTCCCCTATACATCTAGCCAATATAGAACTGTAGCCAACAGTGTACGTTGTTTTATTTGTTGGTATCTTTTCCAAGATCTTAGTTGTCTTTCAAATTTCGAAATAAATCCAAATCCTTTTTTTTTTATTATTTATTCGTTCAGTGTATGTATGGTTTCGATCGAGTTAAGCCAATTCAATTGAATTCTTAAAGTGTCTTTCTACGTTTCTAGTTGTGATGTAATATTATATTTCAGATAAGGATGAAAGTTGTGTGCCTGATAAAATGTTTAAACTGTTTACATTTGATTAAACCTGTCCTAAATCAAGAACCTGTTGTTCAATGATTGTCGTTTATTAGTGTGGTTCATTTGTGTTTCTCGTTTATGTTTTTTTTCTCTATAAATTTAACCGTGGATTTACCTATGTCGATGGTTCAACACTAGTCTTTTGTGGTGCCTTTTATAGCTTGCTAGAAAAATAATAGTTTCCGTTGATTTTTTCACAGTCTGGAAGAGGGACGAAAGATACCAAAGGGACAGTCAAACTCGTAAATCTAAAACAAGTTATATCATTGTTTTCTGATAGCAACTGGGTGAAACCAGGTTTTACATCGTCTATTTTCCATTCTATAATATGGAACATTTTTTTCTAGTCTGGGTTTTTCTAAAATCCGGTTACAAATAGATAAATTATATTGGCCATATATAAAAAAGAAGATGTGGTATGATTGCAAACGAGACAACTATCCACAAAAGACCAAAATGACACAGACATTAACAATTATAGGTCACCGTACGACCTTCGACAAAGAGCAAAGCCCATACCACATAGTCAGCTATAATAGGCCCCGATAAGACAATGTAAAACAATTCAAACGAGAAAACTAACGACCGTATTTATGTAAAACAATGAACGAAAAACATATATTTAACACATAAACAAACGACAACCACTGAATTACAGGCTCCTGACCAGTTTATCATAATAAGTCTATCCTGTAATAAAACATTCGTTAAACTGTACATATATTTTAATGAACTTAATATATGAACGCCTTTTTATAGAAGTCTAAATTCAACGATCATGTTATATCTCGAGTGACTGCATGTAAGCTTGACGGGTGGCAGTATAGTCTCCTGATAACTATAAAGTAAATCTAGAACGGAATAGGCTTGCTACTGTAAATGTTTTTGTTTCTCAATGAAATAGTTTACTGCTAGAACAAGTTTTAAAGTATGGAGGCAATCCTGACATTGTGTGACATTATTGAGATGATAATGACACAAATATTTTAAAAAATAAACATAAACTACAGAGGAAATAAGACATGGTTTATTTTCCACTCCCATTTGAAGTTCATTTGGTATTACCGAAGAGTTTCTACCAAATTTCATATAATCTACAAGCATCATTTTCCATAATTGAACTATACTTTTCTCCTGAAATGATTTCAGTTTGAGCAATCGATAATGAATATCCGACAAATTCATCAATATGTATATTTTTTCTGGAGTAAATTTCGATAAACAATGCATGATGATGTGTAACGCTTCAGTATATTGTTTTGTCTTATAGAAAAATGAAGCTAACATCAACCATCCAGAAACAGCGTCATGGTGGATATTCTGTATCAGAGTACAAAGACAGGATTTATAGTGTTTATATTGATGTTTATTACTACTTATAGGACAAGCCAGTGGGATAGACTGCGCATATCGTGCACACCACAATGACATGTAGTATGTATAGAAGTATTTTAGTGAGGATTGGTCACAGGAAACTATCTGACGTATTACTCTATTGTTTAGATAAGTGTCCTTTTCAATATTATCATCAGTCATATTATTTGTCCAATATAACAACTTGGAGTTCAGTGAATTTGCAATATCAATAGTATCCAATGTATATAGTTCGGTGTAATCCATCCACATTGATACATAAAAGTTAGATAATTGATCGGAAAATAAGACACACTGCCAACCGCAACTATGAAGAGTATATAGTTTATCAAGGAGTATTGCACGAGAACAGCCCTCTATTTTGTTCTCAAACAAGTTGTTTTCAGGAATAAAGTAATGCAAGCAAGCTGAATACTGAACACAATAAACAAGCCTGTTAAAGCAACGCATAAAACAGTCTATAAGATGTTCTGGTTTCCATACGGATTGTGGTAATTCCTCTGATACCCAGAAAATAATTGTTTTCACAAAATATGAACAGAGTAAATCTGCACATTCTGTGTCGGTTGCTATAACATCTTTCAAAAGGATTTTCATGAGGGCATAGCATAATAATTGTGCGTGTGTAAAAGTGCTTATTAGCATTTTCTCACCAACAGAAAAAGATATTCGCCATTCGATATCTTCTTTTGGCGATCCCTTAACTCCAATTGGTGCAAAAAGTACTCCATGTCTTATTATACTTTGTTTGGCATAATAAATTGGCCATGAGTTATTTGATCTTGATATCCACTGTGATGCTTGTGATACCCATGTCTTACAATGTAAGCAAAAGGCATAGTCAAAATTTCCGTTTTTGTCTGACACACACGGTCCATGAATTATTTGTGCAACTGAATTATTTAAAATATATTGTTTCACAAATATGCTGGAAAAATAAAAGTTTCCGTTGAATTCTTCACAGTCTGAATTTTTATCATTGTTTTCTGATAGCAGCAGGGTGAAACCAGGTTTTACATCGTCTATTTCCATTCTATAATATAGTACTTTTTTTTTAGTCGGGGTTTTTCATCTGCATAAACCTCTATTTGTGTTGCTACATGCATCACATCTAAATCACTCCCTCTTAACTCAAGCCCCTCTCCGAAACTTCCACTTGTGATAGTGGTATGAAGCTTGCTGCTCGTCAAATTATCCCTCACAGTATTTATTTGTCTCATTATTTTGACATACTTCTCTGATCCAACTATTTTTTGACACAAATAGCGATAAAGTGCTAGTGATATGTTATGTGTGTCTGTGTCTAAAATAAACATGAAATCAATAAAGAGAATTACATGCAGTGTTCACCATGTTGAACTGTTATGGCAGTGTAGGTTCAATGTGGATGAGTTCATGCGAAGTCCATCTAACTTTAAAGAAGCTGAGTTTTTGCTGTGACTCTTTTGATTGAAATTTTCTATGTTTTCACAAAAGCATTATTTTGGTGGATATCATGTGTTCCCAAGTGTGATATATACCTGGCTCTACATTTGGCTCCCGTTCAACTATTAACAATGATTAAACAGTTGACTGTAAATATCTCTAAATGTACTATTATTAATTTAATGTAGCATCAGTTTAAACAAATCGATATCTTAGAACTGTCTGATACTATATAATTATAAGTATGCCTGAACCAGTGACAACTCTACAGCAGATTTATCTATCAGATCACCAGTAGTGGTGGTGGTATAAGGCTGACAATACATTTTGTATATACAAGTCTGTTAAGATTCGGCCCAACAATGATAAATCTTTAAATTTGCTTTCACAATTTTTTCTTCTTCATCTCTCTGCGGGATTCTAACTCATGCTACTGAGATAAAGTGACACCAAATCGCCTTGTACTTTGATTCCCGGCGAGGGAAGAACAAATCTTTTGCAAAATATAGATAAATTGATAGATTCTACCGCTGCATCAAGTGTGATACGGTATTTATATACCGAAGACAGTTAAATTTTCAAATTCAAAACACGAGATTCGCTGAAAATTTAAAAAACAAACATTAAATGTCAAATAAGGATAAATATCGTATTGCACGAGATTTAGTGCTGAAATCGGTTTCTCTAATAATATTTAGACAATAGGTCGACACCATCATAATCCTCTTATCGAAAGATCTGCAAAATGATGTATCTTTTTCCATGTTAGTATTCAGAGAGAGTCGCCTTTTTCATGACGTCACAATGGGAATTTTTAGAGAAAAGCCTGAATATTAGAACTCATAGTCGAATTGTCACCATAATAAAATTGAGAATGGAAATAGGGAATGTGTCAAAGAGACAACAACCCGACCAAATAAAAAAACAACAGCAGAAGGTCACTAACAGGTCTTCAATGTAGCGAGAAATTCCCGCACCCGGAGGCGTCCTTCAGCTGGCCCCTAAACAAATATATACTAGTTCAGTGATAATGAACGCCATACTAATTTCTAAATTGTACACAAGAAACTAAAATTAAAATAATACAAGACTAACAAAGGCCAGAGGCTCCTGACTTGGGACAGGCGCAAAAATGCGGCGGGGTTAAACATGTTTGTGAGATCTCAACCCTCCCCCTATACCTCTAACCAATGTAGAAAAGTAAACGCATAACAATACGCACATTAAAATTCAGTTCAAGAGAAGTCCGAGTCTGATGTCAGAAGATGTAACCAAAGAAAATAAACAAAATGACAATAATACATAAATAACAACAGACAACTAGCAGTTAACTGACATGCCAGCTCCAGACTTCAATTAAACTGACTGAAAGATTATGATTTCATCATATGAACATTAGGCACAATCCTTCCCGTTAGGGGTTTAGTATCATACCATCATAACATATATGAGAAGAACATAACCCGTGTCAGATCAAACGAACCACACGCTAATTACATAGCACTAATCAACAGGTTAGTAAAGGTATAAATCGAGTAAGAATTAGAGAAATATATATTGATATATGGATATATATCAAGTTTCTTCTCAAAAATATATTTGTTCATATCAACCGATTGCTTCATTTCAAAATAAAATTAATTTACAAAGTCAATTGATGTACTGAGACATTTATAATATATATATGGAACTAGTGGTACAAATGAAGTGTTTTGATGGTTTACGGCTACGATCTTATGAAAGGTAAACAAAATGAAAATGAAAACGTTGAAAAAAAGAAAGAAAACATGTCATAAAGATCAATTGTGAGACTGCTTAAGGAGGCTCGAGGGTATAAAAATTTCAGAAAAAAATTAAACATTTGTTTTTCATTACAAATTTTATGTATTACCTTTTGTAGTTGTTTCTTTATCATATGGTACTAAAATCATTCAAAACAATCAATTTGTGTTGGCCACAGATGACTTTTAAAATGTATACATCATTGAAAAAGTTCCAAATTATCTCCCTTTGGTGGAAAAATGCCATTTTTTGGCTTTAAAATTGAAATATCTTTTTTAACTCATCGGTGACCTGTATTATTTAATATAATTTCCATATAAGCTGTACTTAAGCTAAATTATTGTAAAATTTGAGCGAGTTCTGTAATAAATTTACTTTTTTTATTTCGATACTACCTTTATTTCTCCTATTACTTAAACAGAAAAAAAACACCTTTACAAAAATGTTTGCTTCTTTCGAAGGCAGATTGTGAGCGCAAATGAACGGTGACCCCACTTTTTTATTTAATTTTTCTATTAACTATAAGATAAAGTTCATTTATAGAAAAATATAGAGAAATCCTATATAAATGATTTAGACCCGCGAACCCCCTTAATAGGTATTTTTTTGTCATCTTAAGGAGTATTGTCGTCATTATTGGTGAAAAAAAATGGAAGATCTTCTTGATTTTCCTGCTCAAGTCCAAGTTGTAATTTGGTTTACTTACAAACTTATATCTCGGAAGTTCAATTCGTGTTTTACTTACCAACTTTAAATGCTTTCAATCGTCCTTAATAGGCTATTCGCTGACAGTGTTGTGCAGAGATCACAAACTGAGGAGTTGCATCATATGACACATGTCTATTGAAGCATCAATCTTAAAATTTAATGAAGTACTATTGTCAATGAAACAACAATAAAAACAATCCTTTATATTTGATAAAATGCTCTACGTTGCAGAGTTTTATGCGACCACAGAGGTCAAACCCTGAACAATTTGGGCACTATATTGAAGCTTGATACAGGTCTGAATTTTGATTGTGATTAAATATTTAACACATCATAGTCAATGTGGTCAAAGAACTGAACAATTTAGAAATAGATTTTTATCTATTTTGGTCTCATATCCAAAATCTAAACACACTGTGAGATACAAGATATCAAAGCACATCATTATCTCCAGTTTTGTTGAAAAAGACAAAATTTCATTTTGGACATAAGGGACCTGAATATAGACAAATTAAAAATAAACGGTTAGATTCGGCATAAAAAAAATCAACAGGAATTCGAGACTTTGAACTAAACCCTATTGAAATTTCTCAAGGAATAGGCAATTTATATAAAGTATTGGTAAAGTATTGTTTGTTACCACTTTTACCAAAAAGATGATAGCCCAAACCCCAAAGACCAACCAAAAACCCTCCTTTTTTGTAGGAGGCCTTGAGGTACAATTGCATAGAGATCCATAGACTTGTTTTCGCAACATTAATACACAATGGTTCGACACTAAAAATAATCATCGAAGAAATAATAAAATTGTGATAATAGAGAAATTTTAAAACTATTTAGTATGTTTTTGGAACTTCATTACATTTAAAGCAAAATACACGATCATAAATTTCTCTCTTGTCACAATTTTCATATTTCTTCGAAGATTATTTGTGTCAAACTCTAACCCCCTCTCAACATGTTCAATACTCGTATTCTATAACAAATACTATTGAAACGTTTTTCATCTTGTAAATTACATACATGCCATTTGGTTTGGTATTTCCGTTAAACTTTATCTTCTTTGGTTTCTATTGTTTATCAACCTTTGTTTTAAAAGTAAAACTTAAGGTAGCACAATACAAAGATTTTATAACTCCAACTCCCAAGTTTTAAAATGCTGTAACTTCCTTAATAATGCTTGAAAATTTATAAAAGTGGTAGTTTTGGATAGCTAACAGATTACTCTTTCAAATTAATGCAACAATTATGTAACCAATTATAATGTTAACTGTGTCTAAAATATTTTTCACCAAATTTCTACTTTCAAATGAAATAAGCTTCTGCATAGGTATCCCTAGAGGGTTGATTTTATTATATGTTGTTCCTATGACCATTATCTACAAACAAACAAAAAGGTGTCTCAGATTTCAGATAGAATGTATAGAACAAATTTTACACCTAATTAAACATGATTTTTTTATGTGGTTAGGATGTTTACACTTATTAGAGATTTATGAGAGAATGGAATACCATAGAGACAATCTGAGACACCCTTTTGAAGCCCATGATGTGTTTGATTAAGATTTCGTTAAAATTTTCTGTATAGTTAATGAGATGATAGAGCTAAATTTATTCAAGTGAACTTATATAGATTTTGCCACTAATTACATAATAATTTATTACATAATGATTGCATAATAAAAATATTGCATTTATTTGAAAGATTAATCTTTTATCTATCTATATAAATATCTTTTATTATTTTCTATGCATTCATAAGAAAGTTACAGCATTTCAAAGGTTTTTGTATTGTGCTACCTTAAACGTGCAAAAGTTTGTAAAAATTGTCGTTCAGTGTAGCTGCAAAAGAAACACGAAAGCAAATGATGTCTTTGTTTGATATAGAACCTTATGAAACAATATCATACAATGTTGTAGAATTTTATTCAAGTTCTTATCCTTAAACCAGAAATTCCTAGCTTAGGGTTATTTTGGCGATTTTGGTAGTAATCCCTAAAATCAACTTCAATCAACCTTCTGATGTATAGAACTCATAGAGATCCTTGTACTTATGCATTGGCTTGTATTTCCTGTTATGATTTTTTTTATAGAGGGTTGATGCTCACAAGGAAGCTATTAAACCAAGAGTTCCAAATGGTGAAATTGAAATCACACTTTCGTAAATTTTACGGACGCCATCACGAGTTGTTTGGCCGTTATAGAATAACTGTTTCCCAGATGATATCAAATATGTTCCCTATGTTGTTACTACCATCTCCTTCTCTTTTCACGAATTAGACTATCTATAGGGTTTTAAATTACATGAGCAACACGATGGGTGCCACATGTGAAACAGGATCTTCTTACCCTGCCATAACACCTGAGATCACCCCCAGTGTTTGACGGGGTTCTTGTTGCTAAGTCTTTAGTTTTTTATGTTGTGTATTGTGTACTATTATTTGTATGTTTGTCTTTTTTCTTTTTTTTTTGCATTGCGTTGTCAGTTTTCTTTTCTTTTTCGATCTATGAGTTTGACTGTCCCTCTAGTATTTATCGCCCTTCTTTTATACACAATTTATTGTCCAAATTGGAGATTATTTTGCGGTCCCTTTTTGACCAAACATTTCTCAACAGGTAACACAATAACCCTCAAGATCTCATCCGTCTTATTTTTATAGACTTCCACCTCTACTGAAGTTCATACTTGCCAACTGTCATTATTTGTGGGGGTTTTCGATCATGGAGGCTCCCAAATTGACATTTTGAAAGAGCAATTTTGTCCACTATTTTCAACAAAATAATTAAATTTATAATGTCTAAAGACTTGTAAAGGTATGAATAAGCCATACAAACAACATTAAAATGTATTTGAAGGCTCACGTGATGGTTTTGTAGGACTATCAAAGCATTTGAAATCCCGATGGGTATTTTGGAAAGTTGGCAGGTATTGAAGTTATTGTCTGAAGAATAAACTGCCGATAGAAAATCATTAGGAGCGATTCAAAAGTAAAAAAAGAAGAATGAATATGACAGAAAGTGGCTATCAACAAACCCTGGATGACAGATTCATGTTTTTTGTCAGGCATTAAAATAAATTGGCAAAATTAATCTTGATTGCGAGCCCTTAAATCTTCCTCTAATATGTAATCAGAAACAGTAGATCATTCATGTATATAACCCAATTGATGATTATGGATTATAAACAGGATATAACCATGCGCGGATGGAATACAAATACGTATACTAAGCACAATATGAAACCTGAGGTCCGATGTCCAACGCGTTGCACGTAGACAAAAACAAATTACAAAATTATGTTATACCATTAGCCTTATTTCAAACAAAAATGGTGATCTTTTTCTTCGAGAAATAAATAGGAAACAGATTGTAAATATAGAATAAACTCATCATTGATACCAGGATAAACAAATATATTTACGCCAGACAAGCGTTTCGTCTACAAAAGACCCATTAGTGACGCTCGAATAAAGAAATGTTTGAAAGGCCAAATAAAGTACGAAGTTTAAGAGCATTGAGGACTAAAAATGAAAATGCCTAAAAATTTTGCCAAATACAGCTAAGGTAATCTATTCCTCAGGTAGAAAAGCCTTAGTTTTTTAAAAATTCAAAGTTTTATTAACAGTTAATTTATAATTATGAAAGGAACGACAAGTTAACTTTGAAAGGGAAGAGAGGATATGAGACTTTTTATTCCGAATTTTTTCCTCATAGTACAACGCAAACTTAATCATTTTTCTAACCAGCATTTGATCTTTTGGTAAAAATTCTAAATCCTAAAATTCTCTCTGATCATAGTATATATTTCTTCAAAGTATATTAAAGAGGATTAGAATATTTCAAGTGTAACAGACATATCCCACTCCCACAGGTCAAAAGTCGTAACATATAGCAAATTCTTTTTAAATGTGAATTTAAATTCACATCACGGCAAGATATAAACTAAAACATTAAATAAAAGTACGGATAAGCAATTAATGCTTGTCATGAGACATCACTAGAAACTGTCATTAATAACTTCTTTTTTTCTCTTATTGGGATTTTGCATGGAGTATGTCCTTAAAAAATGTATGTCTTTGTTACATTGTTTATACCTAGTTAACGTTCACACATTTGTAACTATTGATTTATTTTTACTTTCAATGTACGTGAAATAGAAACACGATAAAAGAGGGACGAAAGATACCAAAGGGACAGTCAAACTCATAAATCTAAAACAAACTGACAACGCCATGGCTAAAAATGAAAAAGACAAACAGAAAACAATAGTACACATGACACAACATAGAAACCTAAAGAATAAACAACACGAACCCCACCAAAAACTAGGGGTGATCTCAGGTGATCCGAAAGGGTAAGCAAATCCTGCTCCACATGTGGCATGATAATACATGATGACAAATAAACGTTTATGTGTTTCTTCTACTCAAAATACATACCTGCCATTTTGTTTGAGCTGTTCAGATGGGTATTTAAATCTACTTTCGATTCTGTTTCTAATCAAATATCATATAACCTGGCAGTTATGGTATGTATTTCTAATCAAATATCAAATAAATCTAACATTTATGAGTAATGGCTCATGTTCAATTTATATTGCATTGATATGAATATATATATTACAGTAAATAGGTGAAATTAGGAATAACACGTAACTACTAAACAATTCAGTAAATACCTAATTGTTTCAGTAAGTACAGGTAATCACTGATTTTTTAGTTATTTTTACAGCTATTTACTAACTTTATATTTTTGTTTCAAAGTTTGAGACATAGTTTAAGAAACCAAATAAGAAAGTAAAGGACTGTACAGTCCAAGATGGCAGTATACCATGAAAAATATATTAACACTAAATGAAATCTGGTTTTAAAATTAGTTAAACGTCTCACTTGTATTACAGTTGCAAAACATTCAATTTTTCGAAGTACGGCCTTCAACACGGAGCATTGGCACTTACCGAACATCAAATGTTAAAGGACTCAAAAATAACTAGTGTAAAATGATTCAATTAGGAAACCAAACGGTCTAATATATATATATATAAACGAGACACAACAAACGACGACCCTTAACATCATGTTTCTGACTTAGGGCTGATGTAAACAAATGCAGCGGGTTTAACCGTTTTAATAGGCGCCAACATTTACCCTTATCTGAAATAAAAGTGTCTACAAGACTACATTACAAATATCCTACTTCCCATCTCGAAAATTTGTGTGAAAATTGCAGATTCGGTCATTAAGTGCAAAATTGAAAAACTTTAAACGGTTTTATTACTCCCAAATCAAATGAATGGATGTAAAATGTGCATTACAAATATCAAACTTCTTAAGAAGAATTTTTTCAATTATTTATCAATTATTTGATAAATAATTGATATCATAGTTTCTTTTTCTCCATTTGGTGAATTTTTTTGTGGAATGTCTTGGAAATTTCCTGTCTTTGCAATATTAGTTAATCATTTGTTTTGAAAGATATCATGCAAACTTTTATAAAGATTGATCACTAGACGAGAAATAGAAACACGATAGTAAAGGATACAAAATAAATGTTTAACTTTTTTTCTCTATTATAATTACATACCTGCCATTTTGTTTGAGTTGTTCAGATAGGCATTTCAATTTTACGTTTTAAATCTGCTTTCGGTTCGATATGTAGTCAGATATCAATAAAATATGTGTATTGTAAAACTTTAGTGACAAGAAGGGGATATATATATATTGTAAACAAGAGAAATTTAAAAGGACAAACGTACACTTATTCATAGACATCACAAGTGAAGATAACAAAAAATGTGAAGAAGCTAGGTGAAAGATTTGTAACTCCGCTATAAACATGATAAACATTGTCATCAATCTGTGTTATTTTAGGAAAGGACGGGTCGGTTTTTTTCGGGGCACAGTTTCGTCGTTTAAATTTTTATTTTTTTATTTTTGTACACCTTTTTTTCCTGCATTTTGCTATGAAAAAGTATCCGTTATCTAGTCATATTTTTGGTCACGTTATTTGTTTGTATTTTTTATTTTAACATTCCAGTCATCCTGAACGTGCGTACAATCTTTACCACTAAACGTTAAGTAACCAACAATCAATCAATTCAACTTTCGAGAATATAAATTTAGATTTTTTTTCTTCATATTTTGAAATTCAAATATTACAAAAGCAGGGGGAGAAAGATAGTAGTCTTAGTGTGTCTATGGTATCTATAAAACAAACTTCGTTTAAAACAACAGAAGTATACATTATATATACAGCTTAGTATATATTTCCTTAATAAAATTATAGACGCATGTTTGATAAATTTTCTGCAAAAGGGTTAATAGTTAATTAATTGTTAAAAAAACAACAAATAAACACTTTTTACTTGATATGAACTATCTATTGGGATAAACCATTATTTCTTTGTAAAAAGAGTATTAACTGGTATGAATTATTTATTAAAATTAAACTTTTGTGCTGTATGATAATCATTAATTTTTTTTGTAAACAAAACATAGACACTCAAGATTTTGTTTATAGTGCCTAACAAGATTTTGTGAGGTAGACGAAATTGACTTTTAAACGATCGTATTGACTTTTGATGTCCAGAAATAGGCAGATCGGATATATTTTGCATTTATTTACTTTCTTCTTAAGTTTGGGATTAATTGTAATTAACATATTCCAATGAGACTGAAAATACTTTTTTTGTTATGATAAATAATAATTTTACCTGCGGTAGTCGTGCGTAAAATATATTTCGGCATTTCTCTTAAGAAAATGACTTGTTTAATGGAACAAAACATCTTATTTGTAATCTTTCTCTTTTGTCTCCACAATAGGCTTTAAAAAAATAATCTTTCAACTGTTTATTCCGAACAATTTGTGAAAATAGAAGAAGTGTCAATTCTTACCTATCATACCTTAACTTTCATTGATAAAACATAATATTGACTCGTCCAGTGTCCAGTTTGAAGTTCATTTTAGTTACCGTACACATTCATGCACGTTCTAATTAATCAACAGTCATGTATGAAAAGCATAAACAAGTTTGAAGGTAAACGAATAACAACTTAATCCAATCAAATTGCCTACGATTCAATAACAATGACCAGTCCACATCATACAAATGTATAGGTGAAAAATGGGTAGGAAGAATATGTCAGATATTTTATGTTCATTATTTTGTAGTAACGAATAAAAATTTGTTAACCAATAGATTTGCTATAATTTCGTAAACATGCCGTTATATATTGGTATAGTTTTTATTTGCGTATTTTAGGCTGTAGAAAGTTTGGCCTTCAAAAGTCAACATAATCATTGACTTTATACAGAAAATTTGCCCTTTTAAAACATTGAATGTTTCACAAATAATACGCGACAACAAAGTAAAATCATTTCTTAAAACACTGCAAAAAAATAATCTTGATTGATGCAGTGGTATCGTCATAAATTGCGCTGGAGTGAACAGTGGTACAGCAAACGTCGAATTCCCTCACACAATGTTATCACACACTATAGTGAGATATGACAGTACTCACACTCATAAACATAGTTTTAAACATGTTTAAGTTATTTCTCTTCATATGTTTAAAAAAACAAGTTCACTTTATAAAATACTAGTAGTTCTTTTAATTAAATGATGAAATAAAATTAACTATACTGCACTAATGCATACATAAACCCGTTTTCATAAGCAACCTATTCACATTTTGATGTCGGTATATATTCTCATTTCTATTCTCAATTTCTTGCCGCTATTTATCTCACCTGTGACGTTATTGTAATTCTAATTGGTTTATTTGGTAACAAAATTAGAAATGCAGTTTGAGGGGGTATTTTTCCTGTGGCAATGTTCGAACAATACTGATTGGTACACAATCACAATTTTCAACTATTTTATTTAGGAACCTGGATGCAGCTATAAAGTTGAAATGAAATATGTAAGGACATAAACCAGTATTGTATTACAACTATAAATAACATCGTATGTCAATCGCGGAGTGAAATAAAGGAGTCCATTTTTTCTAGACTCAAACTTTTCTGTTTTTTTGTAAACTTTATGTTGAATTGAAACATCTGTCATGTCGATTTAATTTGTTTATACATTTTAAATATTTGTTGGGATGTCATATTAGAAAAAAGGATGGATATCATGTTTACTAGAACTGGTGTAGATTAAAAACAGGAAACAGAACGTAAGTCGTTTTGACTTCAGGGTTTCATATTTTTTTGTTCTTTGTGGCAGATTTTAATGTGCGGGATTATTTCGCAAATATGAATATGTATATATACATAGTTGAAATAGTGATGAGAAAGAAATTTGCTAAGGATATGGTTGGGCTGTTGTTCCTTTGAAAATGTAAAAATTATTAATATTATCTATAAGAAAGGCTTTTCAGTAAAGTTTTTTTTTTGCCTGATTTCATTTAAAATTTGTATGGAAATGTAAGGTGATATTAAAATAACATTAGTTTACGCAAAGTCTAGAACAAACACGTGGAGATCGAACCAAATTTACACTGTTTTAAGATTTGTCATATACACATCGTAATTTTCCAACGTTCAGGTACATTCATTGGATGGTGTAAACTTCCGACTAAAACCATACACCATTACACCCTACACCATTACACCATACACCAGTACACCATACACCTTGTACCATTAAACCATACACGTCACACTTTTGCACCATACACCTTACACATTACACCATAAACCATTCCCCATTCTATCTACACGATCCGAAATTACCCATAATGCAATTAAATTTCAAAAACATAGATTATTTTTATTGTTTATGTTTTCAATCCGAAAAATTAAAATTAAAAGAACTTTGTTTTCAACCAATGAAATGTTGTACACCGTTTATTCACACCATTCCCGATTGCACGTTACACAATCACACCATACCTCATACACCATTACACCATTTCCCTTACACCATACACCGTAGTACCATACACCTTACACCATTGCACCATATGTCAAACACCATTACACCATACAAGTTTTTTGGGAAGTTTACACCATCCAAGCGCTGTATCATGTGCTGGTAAACAATGTCAGACCCTTTATGACCTTTTCTAACTTATAAATGATAAGAAATAACTTATATATTTCTTCATTGCTAGCATTAGTCAATTAAATAGGATTGTATGGTTAATATGTTTTCTTTGTTTTAGGGTCACACTGGTCACCACAGAAGAAAGCGGCTATTGCTGAATGATCGAGATGTATTGGTTAATCGACAGAACCACGTGGAAAATATTGTGGCGATACTGAATGCTACAGTCAGACAGCTAACCACCGAAATCAAACAACAGGCAGCAACAAATCAGCAGCAGAAGAAAACCATTCAGCAACAACAGTCTTCAACTCAACAACAACAGATGTCAATCCAACAACAAAATACATCAATCCAAAAACACCAGACATTAATCCAACAACAACAGGTTTTGATCAAACAACACGAACATACAGTTAAGCAGTTACAAGGATCAATTATCAGTATTCAAAGTAAGAGTCTTTTGTCACTTTTTCATCAAGGCATCATTTAAGAATCCATGACAAGATCTATTTGATGAAACGTTCGATACAAAATACAGTATCTTTGCTTACGTTTATGAATAATAAAGATCACGATTAACTAATTTGAACTTCAAACAAAATTTGTGCAACTAAATTATTCTACGACTTTCTGACATACAACATGTTTAACAAATCTGGGTACATGTATCTATGATAAGTTTTCTTACAACCACTGGGTTGATACTACTGCTGGTGGAGTTTTTATTCCCATAGGGTATCACTAGCCTAGTAGTCAGCACTTCGGTGTTGACATGAATTATTTTCGATATGGTCATAATTATAAACTAACTGTTTACAAAACTTTGATTTATTGAAATACAAAGGCTTTTCTACGTCAATAATAGATTTCCTACGCTATTTTTGCAACAATTTTATTATTTTTTTGGTTCTCAATGCTCTTGTATGTTGTCCTATGTTTAATTGATGAGTTTTTGAGCCAGTTTGGGTTCAATTATTTCATTGGATCGTTTTAAACATTTTTCTGAATTTGAAGCACCTAAACTTTAAAACGTACACCAAAAAAAAAAACAACAACCACTCGATGTTTTCAATTATGTTGAATTCATTTTATAGTTAAGTCAAGTGTGAGGAACGCTTGATTTACGTGTTCCGAAACCATATTTGTTGACAGTTTTCACAAATGATATCGGATATGTTCCTTACGTCGTAACTACAATCCCCTTCCCTTTCATGAATATGACCTACCGAATTAGACTATTTACCGGATTTGTAATCACTTAAGCAACACGACGGGTGCCACATGTGGAGCAGGATCTGCTTACCCTTCCGGAGCACCTGAGATCACCCCTAGTTTTTGGTGGGGTTCGTGTTGTTTATTCTTTAGTTTTCTATGTTGTGTCGTGTGTACTATTGTTTTTCTGTTTGTCTTTTTTATTTTTAGCCATGGCGTTGTCAGTTTGTTTTAGATTTATGAGTTTGACTGTCCCTTTGGTATCTTTCGTCCCTCTTTTAATTAATACCCTGTAAATAACCACTGTTTTAAGGCAAAATTTGCCATACATGGTTTAGACAATGTTTTTAAGGGTCCAATGATTTACACTTACAAAAATAGTCAATAAAATAACATTGAATGATTGTTCATTTCTTTTAAAACAAATTCTCTGCAGGACATTTTCTTAAAACAAAATAGAGGAAAATACATCTTTTGATACGTTATATTGTACACCTGCCTTAATGTTTATCCGCTAAACATCACTTGATGATGTCAAATAAAGGCAACAGTAGAATACCGCTGTTCAAAACTCGTAAATCTATGGACAAAAAAACTATATTGGGGTAACAAACTGAAACTGAGGGAAACGCATTAAATATTAGAGGAGAACAACGACACAACATTAAAATTTAACATACACAGAAAATAACTAAGCATTAGACAAAATGAGAATAACAAATATAACATCAAAACCAAATACATGAATTTGGGATAGAAAAGTACCTTGACCCGTCTTATAGTAATGTGAATTCACACACAAATATAAGAGAAAACAAACGACACAACGAAAACGCAACGTTAAAATGTTACACACACAGAAACGAACTATAATATAACGATGGCCATTTTCCTGACTTGGTACAGGACATTTTTAAAGATAAAATAGTGGGTTGAACCTGGTTTTGTTGCATGCCAAGCCTCGCACTTGTTAACATAATATTACAGGACTACAATACAAATAAATAGGAGAACGTATTAGACAAAGAAACACATGATTAATAGATAACAATCAGGTTTAAAATTCAATACGCCAAAAACGCGCCTCGTCCACACAAGACGCACCAGTGACGCCTAGATATAAAAGATCGAAACAGAAAAAAGTACAAAGTTGTACAACACTGAAGATCAAAAGTTGAAAAAGGTTGTGTCAAATACGTCTATGTTTTTATGCTTGGGATAAGAACATCCTTATTATTTAGAACAATTTATGCTATGCAAACAGTAATTTTTTGTCAAATGAATATAAAAGATGCACATAATGAAACTGAAGTATTAACTAATTACAGAAAACAAAACCCGAATGCATTATGCAAAGACCAACACAGAAAAATAGACACAACCGACTTAGTCCAGGCCTCAACGCAAAAAATCATAAAAATTACGTCACATACGAATGGTGAAAAGGTACAAAAATTACGTCACATGAATTTCTGAAACATCACAAAAATGACGTCACATTTGAAAAACTATATTAAAAGTAAGATAGAATTAGGATTGATTTAAGATTATAATAGAACTAAATATGTAATTATAATATATATATATATGTCCAGTTTGTTTTGAATCCAACTTCAAACGTAAATTATCGTAGATTACGTTGAACAAAATCAAATCTAATAGATGAAGGCGGTGATTAATTTTCTTTACCATAACACATGAATATAATAAAAAAGACGTCAACAAATTTGACAAAATCCGACGAGAACCACAAATACAAATTTACCACCACAGTTTTGTTTTTATATCCTCCCTATTTGATCTAGATTATGGAGATCGCAAGCTTACTTCGCACTTCAACCAAAGTAAAGGTGTTTAAAAGAGAAGCTATCAGAACCTAATGAGGACTTCTACACTGTTGATATCAAAAGCCAATGGATGTTCATAGCACACGCATTACTCTTTTATCATTAGTTTTTCTTCAACGAAATAAACATAATAATCACCAATTAAGTATTTTCAATAATTATCACCAGACCAGGCATGGGGTAATGCAAATTTGTAATTGAAATGCATATCATTTTCCCCAGTAATTGCATGCAATGTGATAGGCAGCAATTTTAACGTAACATGTTATTGTATTTCAATGTATTACTAAGCAAAAAGTTATGTTATAACATGCATTATATTGCATTACGTGGCATTACTTTTATCACATATAGTTGGTGATTTACTAAACCGGGATCTAAGAATTCTTGATTAACTCAGGCATACCCATTTGAATATTGATTTCCTTTTTGCTTTTATTTTCATCCTATTGCTATTCACGCCTAAAGGAACAGGTGCAAATTGACTTTGATTTGTTTATATGTACATATGGTAAACGTATTATCATATACATGTCATATTTTCAAAGGCTATGCCGGTGGTGGTTACTATGGTGAACCAGGTTCTGCTGCTGAATATGTATGTTTACCACCAGATCCAAACTATGTTAAGACTAGTGGGCCAGATGGTGCTTTCACGTACGGTGGAGAATTTGATACTAAATGTTTTGCCTATGATAATGACAACGAAGATGTCCCATGTGCGCTATATAGAGCAGCTCAAGCTACGTCTGTCATAATGATTCCTGGGAAGAATACATGTTACAGTGGCTGGAAGGAAGAATACCATGGATATCTGGCGTCAGGAGGTTATAGTGAGGCATCTGCTTCGGAGTTCGTGTGTGTTAACATAAACCCAGAACACATTGTTGGAGGTGTGGATGAACGTTATGGTAAACTTTTCTATGAAGTTCTAACCAAATGTGGATCTTTGAAATGTCCACCGTATAAAGAAAATTCTCCATTGACATGTGTTGTCTGTAATAAAAATGTGATTAAAAAAACAGATTATTTTGTTATATATGTGTATGATTCAGTATGGGGAATCATATGAATCTAGCATACTTGTTTGTTAATACGCATAATTCAAAAACTTAAAGGGAAAATGTTACCGACTGTTATAATCTACATTGACTGATTGCTATCAATTAATTTATTTCGTGGCAGTTTTGTAATTCTATACCAATGTTCCAAGTAAATATTTATGTAGGAGTTTGCTTGTCAAATTTTAATTTACCTTTACGTCATTTTCAGTTTTGAATATACATAGGGAGCAAACGCAAATATATGAAAATATTCAATATTTTATATTCTGTGTTAAATCTGTTTTAAGAAGAAAAAAATACGGATACATTTCTCATATAATTGATTCAACTCGTGGGGCGTAAAAACCAACTGCATTTTATAATATCGGTTTTGTATGTTTTCCACAAAGGATGGTTGTTTTAAGCAAAAATTTATAATGAAAATCCCGAAGCTGCAAAATATTCTAGTACAAAGTTGTTTTATTGATATGACATTAAAATGTAGTCATTTTCATTTTGCAAATCAGCATCCAATTGTAGTTTCTAATTTCTAAAATATTTATGGTTTCGACTTTGAGCCTTCTTGCGATAATAAAATCTAGCAATTACATCGACTTTTGAGAAATCAGTCTACTTCGAGTATAAACATTTTTTTTTCTGAATAAGCACATTATCTGGAGACCAAAAAGGTGGCGGAGATTATTTAAATTCATGCAAAGCAATGTTCACTAAAAAATGTATCATTTGCAAGGTTGAAATGTTGTAATTTTGTGAAAATTGTGTTCTGCTATTTTGTTGAGTTGATCAAAAAGAAGGGACATCGATTAATAATTAATGACACATCATACATTAAAACGCTTTATAAACTTGGTACTAAAGAAACAGCACTGTTTTCTCCATAGTGATAGCCAGTAACATAAAGTTTAAAGCTGACACCTCACTACCATAAAAGAGGGACGAAAGATACCAGAGGGACAGTCCAACTCACAAATCGAAAATAAACTACAACTGTCATGGCCAAAGTGAAAAAGACAAACAGACAAACAATAGTACACATGTCACAACATGGGAAACTAGAGAATAATCAACACGAACCCCCCTAAAAAATAGGGGTGATCTCAGGTGTTCCGTAAGGTTAAACAGATTATGCTCAACATATGGCAACCGTTGTGTTGCTCATGTTAAAACAAATCCGTCTAAAATAGTGTAATTTAAAATCGGTAGGTCACATTCATGAAAGGGAAAGGGGATTGTAGTTACGACATAAGGAACATATTCGATATCATTTGTGAAACAGTTATTCCATAACGGTCAACCAACTGTCGTCCGTAAAATTTACGAAGGAATGATTTCAACTTCATCATTTGCAACTCTTGGTTTAATAGCTTCTTTGTGAGCAGCAACCTTCTATCACGAAAATCATGAAAGGAAAAAGTAAAAACACAAAAATACTGAACTCCGAGGGAAATTATAATCAAAATCGCATAATTTAAAAAAAAAGAATTAAAATTATGAAAATAGAAAGAAAGATTCTTTAAAAAGATGTAAACCATTAACAAAAGTTTTATGAGCATTGGTAAAAGCGTTTTGAGATATTGTTCTAAATATAAACGATGGAAGGATGGGCGGCGGACAATAATCAACAATAATATTATGCTAGAAACCTTCTAGCATAATATACTTTATGTTAAAAGTCTTCTGTCTGATTGACTATACATAAGCACATTGCTAGAGATATACATATTCGTTTTAATGTTATACTGTTATACCACTGTCCCATGTTAGGGGGAGGGTTGGGATCCCGCTTACATGTTTAACCCCGCCATGTTATTTATGTATGTGTCTGTCCCAAGTCAGGAGCCTGTAATTCAGTGTTTGTCGTTTGTTTATGTGTTACATATTTGTTTTTCGTTCATTTTTTTTTTATATAAATAAGGCCGTTAGTTTTCTCGTTTGAATTGTTTTACATTGTATTATCGGAGCCTTTTATAGCTGACTTTGCGGTATGGGCTTTGTCCACTGTTGAAGGTCGTACGGTGACCTATAGTTGTTATTGTCTGTGTCATTTTGTTCTTTTGTGAATAGTTGTCTTATTGGCAATCATACCACATCTTCTATTTATATGTACTCATGGTACTGTCACATTGACTTTACCTCAGTACCGTTTTGCTAGAAGTTTATTGTCTAATTAACTATACTTAAGCATGATATTGCTGTATTTGGAAAAAAAATAGGAAATTTGGTCCTAAATGCTCCTCAACTTTGTATTAATTCGCCCTTTTTAATCTTTTTGGATTCGAGCGTCACAGATGAGTCTTTTGTCGACGAAACGAGCGTCTGCCGTAAAAACAAAATTTTATCCTTGTATCTATGATGAGTTTATTTTGCTAGCAATATACTATCATTGATAACAATAAAGCACCACTTTGCTAGAAATCTAATTTCATATTGACTACACTTAAGATCCATTGTGTTAGAAGTCTACTGTCTTATTGACTTCAATTAAGCACCTCATTACTAGAAGTCAACTGTATTATTAATAACACTTCATCACTCATCTCATACAATTGAGAGGTTTAGGTAACTATGGAACTAGGTTTAATCCACCATTTTCTACATATTAAGAAATACATGTACCAAATTAGGAATATGACCGTTGTTTCCATTCCTTTAATGCGTTGGGGCTTTTGATTTTGCCATTTAATTACGGACTATCCGTTTTGAGTTTTCTTCGGAGTTAATATTTTTGTGATTCTAATTTTGTTTAGAAGTCTACTGACTCATTGATCACCTGTTTGCTTGAAGTCTAATGTCTCCTTGACTACACTTAAGCATCAAATAGCTAGAAGTAAACTGTCTTATTGATTACATGTAAGGACCACTTTGCTAGAAGTCTTCTGTCTCGTGGACTACAATTAAGCACCTCATTGTAAGAAGTCTTCTGTCTCATTGAAAACACTTACTCACCATATTGCAAGAAGTATGCCGTCTCAATGTCTACACTCAAGCATCCCTTTTTTAGACGTCTATTGTCTCATTGACTACACTTCAGCACCATGCTGTTAGAAGTCTGCCGTATCATTGACTACATTTAATTACCCTATTTCAAGAAATCTAGAGCCTTATTGAGAACACTTACGCACCATATTTCTAAAAAAAAATACTGTCTCATTGACTTCACGGAAGCACTCTATTTCTAGAAATCTACCTAATTGACTATACTTAAGCACCTTATTTCTAAAAGTCTACTCCCTTATTGAAAACACTTAAGCACCTTATTTCGAAAAGTCTGCGGTCTCATTTGCTACATTTTAGCCCCACTTTGCTGGACGTCTACTGTCTCATTGACTATACTGAAGATCCATATTGCTAGAAGTCTACTGTCTCATTGACTATACTGAAGAACAATATTGCTAGAAGTGTACTGTCTTATTGGCTACACTTAAGCACCATGCATATTAATATAAGGCTACCGTCTCATTGGCTATACTTAAGCACTACTTTGAAACAGCTCAAGGGAACAAGCATCAATTATAAAATTAGTGTGAAATAAATTCAGCAGAATTTATTATGGAATTGAACTGAGTTTTTTTACTGCCGTTCTCCTCAGATACATTCAAAGACATACAATATAACTGTATATCAAATAAATATTATGATTTACAGATACACTTGTATTGATTCCAACGAAGCTGGAAAAAACAGGTATTCGCATCTGTGCAGTTATGTTGCCCAGTTGTCATCTCTGGGTATTGCCCAGCCCGGAAATACCAGGAATCGGAGTTTGCGCCCTGGTAATACTTAGACAGCTCTGTTATCTTTGCATTGTACCTTCTTTTACATATAAAAATAGTGCTAGAGAAAACAAATTCATTCAAGGCAAATAACTTGTCTGGAGTAAGTCTGTCCTATAAATACCAGTTGTTAAACTTAATGTACAAATAAATGTATCACAATGAGCTCATCAACAAAAGTCTCTTTCTAGAAGTATTATATCTGTGATCAGTGTATATCTCAAGTGAATGCATGAATGCTTGACGGGCGGCTTCATAATCTCCTGTTAACTGTAAAACAATACCAAGTATGTTGTAAGCTCTAGATTTTACACATGCCTCTTTTTCAATAAAATAGTTTTCTGCTATAACAAGGTGTAAAGTGTTGATGCAATCCTGGCATTGTCTGACATTATTTAAATGATAATGACATAAAATTTGTAAGAAATAAGCATAAACTATAGAGGAAACTATATATTGCCCATTTTCATTGTCCATTTGTAGTTCATTTGGTATTAATAACGATTTTTTTTCAAATGTTATAAAATCTACTAGCATTATTTTCCATAATCTAACTATACTTGTTTTCTGGAATGATTTTAGTTTGAGCAATCGGCAATGAATATCCGACATATTCATTAAGCGGTTAAGTTTGTCGGGAGTAAATTTCGATAAAGAGAACACGAGGACGCTTAACACTTTACTATATTGTTTTGACTGATAGAAAAACGAAGCTAACATCAGCCATCCTGATACAGCGTCATGATGAATACTCTGTAGCAGAGTACAAAGACAGGATTTATACTGTTTGTATTGATGTTTATTACTACTTCTATGACTAGTCAGTGGGATAGTCTGCGCATATTGTGTACACCACAATGACATGTAGTATGTATATAAGTATTTTAGTGAGGATTGGTCACAGGAAACTATCTTGCTTATCACTCTATTGTATAAATAACTGTGGTTATCAATCGTGTTGATATCAACAGCACATATATGATTTAATATATTCATCATTTTCGAATTCAATATTTTTACAACTTCGACAGTACGCAATGTAGTTGATTCGATTGGATTCATCCATGTTGATACATGAAAGTTAGACAGTTGATCTGAAAAAAAGACACTCCGCCAACCATAACTATGGAGAGTATATAATTTATCTAGGAGTAATTTACGAGCACGGCCTTCTATTTTGTTCTCAAACATGTTGTTTTCTGGAATGAAGTAATGCAAGCAAGCTGAATACTTCACACAATAAATAAGTCTGCTGAAGCAACGCATAAAACAAGGTATAAGATTTTTTGGTTTCCATACGGATTGTGGTAATTCCTCTGATATCCAGAAAATAATCGTTTTTACAAAATATGAACAGAGTAAATCTGAACATTCTTTGTCGGTTGTTATAACATCCTTCAAAAGAATTTTCATGAGGGCATAGCATAGTAATTGTGTGTGTGTAAATGTGTTTATGAGCATTTTTTCACCCACAGAAAAAGATATTCGCCATTCGATAAATTCTTTTGGTGATCCTTTTACTCCAATTGGTACAAAAAGTACCCCATGATTTATAATACTTTGTTTGACATCATGATTTGGCCATGAATTATTTGGTCTTGATATCCACTGTGATGCTTGTGGTATCCATGTCTTACAATGAAAGCAAAGGGCTACATCCACAACTCCGTGTTTGTCAGATAGACACGGTCCATGAATAATATTAATTTTTGGAAAACCTAATAGATGTTGCTTACAAAGTGAGTTTGATAAATAATGTTTTCCGTTAAATAGTTCACATATTTCTGATGCAAATTTAGTAACATTTTGTTCCAATATCAACTGCGTGAAACCAGGTTTTACATCGTCTGTTTCCATTCTAAAATATGTTACATTTTTTTTAAGTCTTGGTTTTTCATCTGCATAAATCTCATTTAATGTGTTTACTCCCATGATATCCAAATCACTACCTCTCAGTTCAATCCCTTCCCCAAAACTTCCACTTGTGATAGTGTTCTGAAGCTTGCTGTGTGTTACATTATCTCTGAGAGTATTCATTAGTCTTATTGTTTTCACACTATTCTCCGTTCCAACTATGTTTTGACACAAGTAGCGATACAGTGCTAATGAAACGGTTGTTGTGTCTGTTTCTAAAATTAACATGAATTCAATAAAGTGTTTTATCAAGAAGAATGAAATACAATGTTTATCATGTTTATCTGAGTTTTGCTGAGCTTCTTTAAATTGTAATATTACACTGCTTTCTCTAAAGCATTATTATTGTGAATACTATGTGCTCTGGAGTGACACCCGCATCACTTTATAAATTTCTCCAAATTTGTTTTATTCCATAATATAATGCTCGATATGTAGAGATAAGATGATGTTATATTAGTGCCAAAGAGACAAGACTCCATTCAATTTACAATTTATAAAAGTAAACCATTATAGTTCAAAGTACGGTCGTCAATACGGAGTATTGGCTCACACTGAACAGCGAGCTATAAAGGGTCCCAAAATTACTAGTGTAAAACCATTTAAACAGGAAAATGTATATAGAAATAAATGAAACAGAAACATTTTCCAAAGTACATGTAGTACATATGTTTCGCTTGGAAGGTTTACGATTACGATCTAATGGAGAGTCAATAAAACGATAACTATGAAAAAACGAAACAAAAGGTTACATAAAAATCAATTGTGAGACTAAATAATCATTATTATTTTAAGATGAGCGAATGTCTGATCAAACTGTTATTTAATGAGTATTCATTCATCATTTGCGAAAAAAGTGAAACATCGTTTAGATTTATTTTAGAAAGGCAGATACAACTATTAAATAACGACCGAAGGTACAGTACTGTCGTGCCCAAGTCCAAGTTGTACAATGTTTTATTTTTAGATTTATATTTGTTGGCAGTGCAATTCGTTTTTTCTAACAAACTTTAAATGTTTGCAATAGTCCTTATCAGGGTATTCACTCATTGTGAAGCGCAAAGTACACACACAAACTGTGGAGTTGTATCATATGACATTTGTCAAATGAACCGTTAATCTTGAAATGTATCGAAGTAGTGTACTATTGTCAATAAATGTACAATAAAAAAACAAATGAAGGTCGTTTATATTTAATAAAATCGAGCTTAATACTACCGCAGAGGTCAAAGCCTGAACAATTGGGCAAGTATGGATGCTATTTTCAAGCTTGATACAGCTCTGAAGTTTGATTGTGAATAAATATTTGACACATCATAGTCAATGTGTTCAACGAACTGAATTATGTAAACTAATTATGTTAAAAAAAAACTAAATTTAATGTTGGACCCTAGGGACCGTGATATGGACAAATAAAAAAACAGGGCCACAAATCGAAAACATTTTGATTCAGCAAATCAAGGAATCTCAAAGAACTCAAGTTTTTTATTTGAACCCTATTCAATGTTCTCATGGAATATGCAAATTTAACCAAAAAGATAAAAATCAAAACTGTAAAACCAATCAAAACCTTGTCATCAATCTCAACCTTCCTTTTAGGATTCAGAACCTGAAGGTCAAATTTTATAGAAATAAAAACACTTGCTTGTCCTGAAACAATAAAACTTCTGGGGTTTTTTTTGGGGGGGGGGCGGTTTCAGGTCACTGATTTTTTAAGAACTACGACAATTATCCCCACAATCAATCCCAACATCCCTGTTGTTAAAATACCTTCTGCTACAATTTCACTTATACAAAAGTAAATATCTGTAAAAAAAAATATCTTCGGTCAAAAAATGTTTTTTTGACAACGACACAGACATCGTCATTACAAAATACGAACGCCGAAATATTGAGGTCGTATAGAAAGCCACGACATAACAAAATGTGAAGCAAGTCAAAAGAGAGTGGTCATCGACAAATCCTCCATAACAAACTCCTAGCTGTTTGTAGACATGTTAAACATGTTGAAGGTAGACCTGATTGATTGTGAGCCCTCAACCTTTTCCATAACACGTGACTAGGACCAGTAATCTTTCGTGTAAAGAGTCCAATCTGGAGCAGTGGTAAAACATTTCCACGTAAGTTTCATCTATTAATTCGTGTGAGGTGAATCTCACATGAAATTTTTGACGCGAGATCCATGTGAAATACTCGTGAGCAAATTTTGTCTGTTTAGGACCAGTTCATCATTCGTTTATAGGGTTTAGTCTGTAACAAGGGTTTAAGACCATGACATAAACATGCTGATGGAATTAGCTTGGCTTATTAAATACGTTGACTAAACATAAAAAAGTATTACAAAAACTATATAATTCATATAGGCCAAATTTAAAATAAATTTTGAATACATGAGTGTAAAATGAGATATCTTTTAGATATATAAAGAAACGGCTATTTAACTTTGAATGGTGAGGGAATAATGGTAAAACGTGCAATCGTTAACTTCTCTCTGATAACAAGATATATTTCTACAACGTTGAGTCAAAATATTATTCGTTTAAAACCGTAATCCCCTCTTAGCGAGTTCAATACTCATACTCTATAACGGTTTTTTTCAAAAATGTGTTTTATTTTCTAAAATTACATACTGTGCATTTGAGCTGTTCATATGGGTTTTTCCGTTAAACATGTAAGATTTAATCTACTTTTGGTTATATTTTTTAACAGGAAAGTATACCAAACACAAAAACCAAACCAATACTATACATTTCTTCCAGAATAAAAATTAAGAAATCATGTGAATAAAAACTATGATATGCAGGAGATAATTTTTCCTTCTGATTTTTTTAATGACAAAATATCTCAATCATACAATTCTCTTTGATCACAAAATATATTTGTACGAAATTGACGATCATATTATTTTATAGTGGAAAACGAATACTCTCTCTCAGAGTTCAATCGTCGTTCTTTTCAACGAATACAATTACTTTCTTGTTTCATCAATTGGGGAAATTTGTTTGAGTAAAGTCTTAACATAACCTAGCTTTGTTCCAAAGGTTCAGTCATTGTTTTGAAAGTAAACTTAAACATGTTAACCGTGTAAATTGTTTTAAAAATGGATTTATTTTCACGTTCAATGTACGTGAAATAAAAACACAAAAGCAAATAATGACAAATATACTTTTAACATGTTTCATTTTCTACAATTACATCGAAAAAATACATACCTGCCATTTTGTGTAAGCTAATCAGATGGGTATTTCCACTAAATATGATCAATCTACTTTCGTTTCTATTTTTAGTCTTTCGTCATAAAAAAAATATGTAAATTACGAAAGAGGCCTTTTAAGGGATATAACAGATGATGGACAAATAAATTCACCAAAAACTGATCAAATGTTTAGTCTCATTTTGATAACCAGTTGAATTATAAAAAACTGAAATGTAAAAGGACAAACGTTCACACATTCAAAGACATTACATTCATTAGAAAGATAATAAAACAATATGTGAGTAGAACCAGTTAAGTGACAGAAGAGTCGCATACATTTATTAACCTCACTCTTTTTATATAATTGACTGGTGTGTGTCAATCAATCACAAAAGCACAAACGTACTAAAAAAGAAAGACATTTGCTAGGTTACTAGGTAAATAACTTATATTTCAAAGCAGTTTGCAGCCACAATAAATGTGAAAACAAATGAAAATATAAATTTACATAACAAGTGAGATTTCGTTAACATGTTAATATGAAATTGTATCTATACGAAAATACGACGTTTAAATTTACATCAAACAAGAAGTCTTTTTCGAAATGTTATGAAACTATTGTTGAACATATAGACACCTGAGGTACCTTAAATATAATCTCTGGAAAACAAAATGAATAAAACATTCAATAGAATCAAAATCAAATGTTATAAGAAGAACAACACACACTGTCGAGGGATACTAGTAACTAATAACCACTGCAGTATCTGTAAAGAAAATATTTTGCTCACTACGCCAAATCCGTTTCTTTTAGGAGCGATTTCGTCCTATAAAACTAAATTACAAGGTCTATATTCAGCATTTATGAGTTCATATGAAAAATCAACGATTGCATTTTTTTTAATATCTGTAAATTTTGAGTACTTTACACTTTAAAATAATGTGAAATGCAAAGGGTTTTCTTCTGTTGTATAATGCGATTATAACCCTCATCCGAATATGTTCCATAAAGCGTTGGGTTTTGCTAGATGTATCACTATTTGTATCCATCTGATGACTTTAGCCATTTTCAACTGATTTTTATAATAAGTTTTTACGTTGTACTGATTCACCACTATCCGAGATAAGAGATGGTTCTGGGCTAACAAACATGTGTGACCGCTCCACATTATGTATGATGTATGTGAAGTTAGCAGCCGGTTCGTTTTTCTTTTTCGATATTCAATATCCAACCGGCTGCTAGCAGTCGGTTCGATATTAAAAATTTAGTTTAAAATAATAAGAAAATTAAATACTTTATAGCATTAAAAGCATGAATTTCCTAGTTAAAATGACTGATAAGATACGTAGGAAATCGTTAAATGACTTCTTCAAGCTGTCGTAATTTCTCGTTGTCCTCGAATATAAACCCTAACCCTTTTCTAAGCTACATAATTGTCTTTATGTCACTAAAACGACTTCAAAGATGTACTTTTGTATATTATATTTCTAAAGACAAAAAGAAAAAACCGATAAGTCTAAAAGTATTTATATTTAATAAATATAAATATACGGAAAGCCAAAAAAACAAATTTTCAACAAAGAAATGTCAAAATTTTAGGACAAAGGGCACAGGCCTGAGGGTAATGGTGAGAGCCCCCTGATCTCTCAATCGTTCAAATATTATGCAGATATCTAGTCAATAGGTAGATACACACGTGACTAAATTGAATTTGGGTACACTTCCTGTCTTCCATGTTTACGTAGCGCCCAAAGTGCCAGTCGGATACTCAAAATGTATAGTGAAAATCTACCCGAGACCGCTTAAAATCATTTTACGGCTGAATATTTTAATTTTTGGCTTTCCATAAACATCTCTATTTGTAATTCTAATTTTTTCTAGAGCTAACTGTTTTTATTTTTGTTTAAAGAAAAATCATGTACAAAAGTACTTCTTTGAAGTCGTTTAAGTGACAAAATTTATACTAGATAAAGACAAATATGAAACTTAGAAAAGGGTTTATATTCGAGGACAACGATAAATTACAACAGCTTGAAGAGGTCATTTAACGATTTCCTCCATATCTTATCAGTCCTCTTAACTGTTAAATCATGTTTTTAATGTTATCAAGTATTTCTTTTTTTTATTATTATTTTCAAAAAAATTTTGAATATCAAACCGACTGCTAGCATAACGAATAACGAATAACGGCTGCTAACTTCACACACATTAATGTATGCACCTGTGTCAAGTCCGGAACCTGTAGTTCAGTGGTTGTCGTAGTACATGTTTGTCATACTTGTTTTTCGGACGCTAATTTGTTATAAATTGGCCGTTAGTTGTCACAATTTAATTGTTTTATATTTCCATGTTGGCGCCTTAATGCCGATCATACGGTATGGATTTTGCTCGTTGTTGAAGGTCATACGATTGCTTACATCCCCTTCGTTTGAACTTTGGTAAATAGTTGTGTCATTGGCAAGCAAACCACTTCTCCTTCTTTTTATCAAGCTTATAAATATACAAGTATTCACATTATGCATGCTTGTATTCTGTCTTTATAAGACTGAAGCAGAAAAATAGAATTAAAAATCATATTACCCAGTTTTAATCAGTTCTGCCGAGGGATCAGATTTTCAACACAAGTAATATTTAGTTAACAGCTCTGTTATCTTTACAGTGTACATTATTTTACAAAATACTGTGCTAGAGAAAACAAATGTCACTGAAAAATTACTTATTTGAAATAAGTCCCTCCTGTTAATATCAGTAGTTAAACAGAATCTACAAACATTACAATGGTGTCATTAACGAGAGTCTCTTATAAGAAGTATTAAATCTGTGATTAGGGGATATCCTAAATGACTCCTTGAATGCTATACGTGCTTCTTCATGGTTTCCTGATAACTGAAAAGCAATACCAAGAATTTTGAAGTATCGAGATAGAAATTCTGCCTTTTGTTCTATACAATACTTCTCAGCAAAAACAAGTAGTAAAGTAGTGATGCAATCCTGATATTGTCTGACATCATCGAGATGATAATGACATAAAAACTTTAGAAAATATGCATAAGCTATAGAGGAAATGTCGCATGGTCCATTTTCAACTTCCATGTGTAGTTCATTTGGTATCAACCAAGAGTTTCTGTCAAATTTTATGAAATCTAAAAGCATTATTTTCCATAATCGAACTATACTTTTCCCCTGGAATGATTTCAGTTCGAGCAACTGGTAATGACTATCCGACATATCCATAAAGTAATATAGTTTTTCAGGAGTACATTTCGATAAAGAATACTCTATGATGTGTAACGCTTTGTTATATTGTTTCGTCTTATAGAAAAACGAGGCTATCATCAGCCATCCAGATACAGCGTCATGATAGACATTCTGTAGCAGATTACAAAGACAGGAATTGTATTGTTTGTATTGATGTTTATTACTTCTAGTACTTTCCAGTGGAATAGCTTGCGCAAATCGTGCGCAACTTACTGACAAGTAGTATGTATAAAAGTATTTTAGTGATGTTTGGTCACAGCAAACTATTTGATGTATTTTTCTGTTATATGAATACGTTGTCTTCTTAGCATAATGTTCTTTCAATACATTTGAAAAAAAAATTAATTTGGAACTCAGTGTTTTTGCAACTTCAATCGCATGTAATTTATGTGGTTTGATGTGATTCATCCATATTGATACATGAAAGTTAGATAATTGATCTGAAAATAAGACGCACCGCCAACCATAACCTTGGAGGGTATATAATTTATCGAGAAGTATTTCACGGGCACGACCTTCTATTTTATTCTCAAACATGTTGTTTTCTGGAATAAAGTAATGCAAGCAAACTGAATAGTTCACACAATAAATAAGCCTACGAAAGCAATGCATGAAACAAGGTATAAGATTTTCAGGTTTCCATATTGATTGTGGTAATTCCTCTGATATCCAGAAAATTATTGTTTTCACAAAATATGAACAGAGTAAATCTGCACATTCGGTGTAGGATGCTATTACATCTTTCAAAAGGATTTTCATAAGGGCATAGCATAATAATTGTGCATGTGTAAAAGTGCTAACTAGCATTTTCTCACCTACAGAAAAAGATATTCGCCATTCTGTATCTTCTTTTGGCGATTCCTTAACTCCAATTGGTACAAAAAGTACTCCATGTTTTAAAATACTTTGTTTGACATTATAACTTGGCCATGAGTTATTTGATCTTGATATCCACTGTGATGCTTGTGGTATCCATGTTTTACACTGTAAGCAAAAGAGACTGTCAAATTGTCCGGCTTTGTCCGCTAAACACGGTCCATGGATTATGTAGTCATCTTTTTCATCATTTTTATTATCTAGCAGGTAATGTTTAAATAGAGTGCTCGATACATAATGTTTTCCATTATGTACTTCACAGTGTTGAAAAATTTGGAAAGCATTTGATTCTAGTACCAATTGCGTGAAACCAGGTTTTACCTCGTCTGTTTCCATTCTTAAATATATCATACTTGAATGAGGTCGGGCTTTTTCATCTGCAATAACCTCGGTACTTGTTGATACATGCATCACATCCAAATCACTACCTCTCATCTCAAGCCCTTCTCCAAAACTTCCACTTGTGATAGTTATCATATCCTTGCTGCTTATGAAATTATCTTTGACATTATTCATTAGTCTGATTGTTTTAACATGATTCTCTGTTCCAACTATGTTTTGACATAAGTAACGATAAAGTGCCAATGATACGATATGTGTGTCTGTGTCTAAAATAAAAACGAAATCAATAAAGCGATTTATTAAAAGGAATAAAATACAACGTTCACTATGTTGACCGTTAACAATGAACTGATAATGCTACAAAGCTTCAATGTGGATGACCTGTTGTGGTGTCAATTTACTTTAAAAGTGGGTGATGTTTTGCTGTGATTCTGTTCATGGTTATTTAACATCAATTTCACTAAAACATTTTTATTGTTGATCTCACTTGCCCCGGAAGTATAGATTGTCTTGCTGCACATGTAGCATCCGTTTAATCAGTTGACATCATAAAATAATTCTTATTGTCTAATGCAACACGGAGGTCAAATGAACAATTTTAGCACAGCGTTTAAATTATCACCTTTTAATTGGTTTAACGCTATCACGTGATGACCCCTATGGATACGTAAGGGATTAGTAAATTTAACATTGGTTATTGACGTCACGTTCCGCGTGTAATAAGTTCGTAATACGGTTCACTACTGACCTCATCTGGGCCAAAAAGAATGAATACAATCCATAGGAGATTCTTTGTGCCCGTCACACTATCCTTGACATTAATTCCGTTTGTCTCATCTCCACGTCGATTTTATGAAGGTGGTCAGAAACAAGCATATAACTTATAATTACAATAGGGTTTTTTCTAAGAAATTCCTTATATGGAATTAAATATATTGAATATAAACGAAAAATTGCAGGTGCACTAGTAGTACATTTTAAGTGCTTGTCTGGTGTTACCGTTACGGTCTAATGATAATTAATAACTGAATGACGAAGAAAGAAAATAGATAAAATTTGTCAGAATAATCACTTGTGATTCTTATTATATGCTATACAATTTTTAAGGTAATTGGATGGCCTTGATGGATAATTTTCTGGAAATTGGAAATTAATGAAGAAAATTTGATTTATTGGGCAACTTAAATAACAGGCTAATATAAAGCTATCATTTGGCTTATTCACAGATAGAAGAACACCATTTGTCGTCTTGACATACAATTGTGTTTCTGCAATGTGAATTTTTTACTTAATATGAGTAAAATGATAACTTTATGTGGTTAGTCAGTTCCTTGCAACAACAAAATATTGGTTGATTAACCTGATCTTGAACTCATTTCATAGGTTATAAATGAAGGTTAAAGTTATGTGATAAGGTCATAATCTTTGTAGTAGAAACAGTAAGTTAACTATTTGTGGTGTATATAATAATGATAACGGGTACAGGTCAGTCTGGCAAGCTACATCTTACCTTGACCTTATGTTCATGATTGGTCATTGTTAAGTTTTTGTAATTTGGTCTGGTTTTTTTAATACTATAAGCAGTTGGTAAACCATATTTGTTGTATAGAATGAGTGTACGGTTCTTATGTAGATATCAGGGAGGTATCAACTGAATATAACCACATTTTCATGGTTCAGTGGTCAATGTAAATATTTTTGTGTTTTGGTCAGAGATTTTTATTTCAATAAGCAACAGGTCACCAATATTTTGTATACTGAACTATGCAATTCTTATAGTTACACCTATATCTTAAAAGACTTTCAAATTAAATCCTTGGTGCATAAATCAGTGTGTTTTCAAGGAAAATAATTCTACTTCTTACTTGGTTTTTTTTAAAGAGAGATAGCACCACTACTTATCAGAAATTAAAATAAGACATGCCACTGACCAAATACTAAATCAATATTTTTTGTTTTATTTTTCTATGCTCTTTACAGGTAGTCTCAGTAAGCTGAATGATTTTTAAGACCAAAGGCATTCAACCATTAATTTTGCAACAACATACCTGGGGAACATATAGTCAGAAAACAAAGAAATCATTTGTAAATAAACTGTTTTCTTGTTTCACTGCCGTAACTGAAACAATGTTTCCAAATGAAAGTGATGAAATTCTTAAAGAAATTCTGAAGGCTTCTGAAGTGATTGATAAGGAAACTGATGTGAATTCTGATGCTGAGTTATGTCAAGCTTTGGTTGAACCTTACAAGGTTACAGATTCCTGGCAAGTGAGAAGACAGATTCTATCGGTAATTTGTCAAAAACTAAGTTTGTGAACTTAAAGATGGTTTGACAGAATACCGATATTATACAGCTAAAAATCATGCAAGTGTACAAGGTTGTGCATTAACACCAGCACAGGGCAACAAAAGCAGACAGAGAATGGATCCAACTAAGTTGGATAACTTCTTGGATTTCATTACATCGTCTCATATCATAAATGATCTGCTTTTCGGAGAGAGGAAACTGAAGCTAGCTGATGGAAGATCAGTTGATACACCAAATGTAATCCGATGCCTGGCACCAGCAGCAAGTATCGACCAGTTTAAGCTGTTCTGTAGTGAGAATGAAGTGACCCCATTAGGAAAGAATTACAAAAGAAGCTAAATTAAATTGTGTCAAAACTTTGAAAAAAAAATCCTTTAGATATAGGAAGATGTGGTATGAGTGCCAATGAGACAACTCTCTATCCAAATAGCAATTTATTAAGGTAAACCATTATAAGTCAAGGTACGGCCTTCAACACGGAGCCTCGACTCACAACAGCAAGCCATAAAGGTCCCCAAAAATTTAAAATTAAAAACCATTCAAACGTGAAAACCAACGGTCTAATCTATATAAAAACAAGAAACGAGAAACATGTCTTTTATCATGTTTATGAAAAAAACCTTTAAATAATACAATGTTGCAAAATATTTATTTTTAAAAACCAAATAGGGTTTGTTCCTTATATCACTCAATGTATTTTAATAAAGATTACCTGCATTGCATACATAAAGTTTCATATCAGAGGTCAGTGGCAAACAGAACATTTATCACATCCTTTACGATCATTTCAAAGAAATTAATTTTAGTTAAATTGTTTTTCTACAGGTGATAGTACCATGTTCAAAATTCTTTCTGAATGTGCTGCAACAGTAAGGAAATCCTTGGAAGGTCTGGAATATTACATTGCTGAATGCGTTAGGGCTTTTCAGGACATAAAGAAATTTTAAAAGGAACTGAGACGAACTTGGAATTTATCAGCAGAAGTATTCAAGCGTCATATGGGTGTCCTTCTAGAGTGCAAGAGAACATGAAAACTGATTACAAGGTAATTTCAGTGTTTTAATTAAAAAATCTAGATATGATAATTAAACACTTCAATTTGAATGTTCTAAAGGGTTCTATTTCTTTTCTATTTAAGTATTTTATTCACATAAATATCAAACTGAATTTAAATTCAAGCCTTTTCATAGAAATTAGAAATAACTTGATTTATATAAGCCTATTCATATTTTCTGTCCAATTTAAATTTACTGCAAATTCATTATGATTTGTTGGATACCCATACATGTTATGATGAATGCATGTTTTAGTATTTGATATTCAATTGAATTACTTTTTTTACAAAGTTTTTGCATTGTCAGATAATAAAGAACAGAGTTTTAAATCAAAATGTTTTCATGAACATGACAGTGTTTGCCAAAACTGTGAACAAGTCTCTGAGTTTCTTAGTTCTGTCACACATTTGGTTGAAGAGGAAACTATAGAAGATCAAGATATATATAGATACAAAGTAAATCAGGCAGTCACTAGCATCAACAGCTGGAAGCAGCACATTGTAAGATCTAGGCATCAAGATGGTGCTAATTCTAAACTATTAGAAAATATGTTAACTTCAGAGGTATTCTTAGTATTTGATAGGGCAATGAAATATCTACCCAGAAGGTACCGTGAGGACCAAAGCAACTGGTTTGCTAAGAGGGGTATTTATTGGCCCATTAGTATAGTGTTTCACAAAACAGAAAATGATTTCGAAAGTCTTGGATTTGTCCACATATTTCAAAATCAAATATCACAGGATTCCCTTAATACCAGTGCTGTCATCTTAGACACTATCAAAAGTCTTAAGGAAAAGTATCAACAGATGGATGGATTGCATTTATGGTCTGAGAATGCAGGATGTTATAAAAGCACTGAAACAATCAGTTCACTGTTCCATAGCGGGGAAATTACCTTATATAACGTTTGTGAGGCACAGGATGGTAAAGGTGCTTTTTATCACACTGCTGCTACACTGAAGTCTGGAATAAGACGGTACCCTAACCAGGGTCATGATGTTGTGACTGCATCACAAATTAAAAAAGTAGGTTATGTGCTTTATATGAAATTAAGAAAATGTTGTATGATTGCCAATAGGAAAAATCTACACTAACGATCCAAAAGACAAATAAGCTAACAACAATTATGAATAGGTCATTCTCTGGCCTTCAAAAAGAAGTAAAACCAAAATCACACTTAGTGAGCTTAAAGGGCCCTAAAATAATAAATTTTGAATCAGTCTAATAAGAAAATAAACTGCCTAATTTATGTCCAAAAATCAAAATGAAATTCGTAAAAAAAAAACAAGACCATTTTTGTCAAACCACTGAAAAAAATACACATTTTTTCAGTTAAAGAGGGGTTTATTTGTCAAATCTTTTTGAGTGATTAGCAATAAAGCAGCCAATAAAAAATTGCAATGAATTCTAGAAAACAAATATAAAAATGAAGTTGTGGTATGATTGCCAGTGAAACAATTCTGCACAAGAGACCAAATGGAACAGCGAATTACAACTATGGGTTACTTTACAGCTCTCAACAATGAGTAAAGCCCATAACGACATAGTCAGCTATACAAGACTCTGAGAAAACTAACAGCCTTATTTATCATTATGTACAAGAAATTAAACAAAAAGAAATATGTAATGTTAAAAAAATAACGACAACCACTGAAATACAGGCTTGTGACTTGGGACAGGCACATGAGAATCAAAGTTCACCTTAGACGGTTTCAGCTGTCACGTAATAGCTTTATAGATATTCCCTAAGAATGTATTGATAAAAGTTTGTAAGGATTTGTCACTTATTTAGATGACTCATAAACATTTTCTAACTTGTTGTATAAATTGGTATTTGTTATTTTTAGGCAATATAAACAACTGCCAAGAATGATAAATGTGTGGTAAAAGTAGTCGACTTCAAAGATCTGGTTCCAGTTAGTGTTGCTGTGAAGATGAACATTCCATCTTTATCTACATATAATAACTTCAAGTTTGAGAAAGATTTCATACGAGAATGGAGGTATTTTAACATTGGCAATTGTTACTATATATACTTATTTCTCTAATTCTATAGAAATTTGTCCCTTTTCGAACCCATTGTATAAAAAAATTAACCAACGTATGCTTGCTGGTGATCTCAAAAGATGATTGGGTGATTTTAAGGGTCATGACCTTTTTTGCTAACTGGATGAATCAAAATATGATAACAGGTGTTAATGAAATTGACAACTTCGTGCAATGTGAAAGGCACTCGAAGGGGATTTTCGGTTAACAAAAAAAGAAAATGTCTGTTTAATCATTAGAGAAACAGATTCTTACATAGTTACTCGTGGATTATCGGATTTATCCGATCTCGATAGTTAAATTATAAATTTTAAAGTCCTCGCCGAGGCGGCTCGGACTTTAAAATTGATAATTTAACTATCTCGATTGGATAAATCCGATAATCCACTGGTATCAATGTAAGAATCTATATTTCTTTTTGCCAGAATGTAGGCATATACTTATAATAGGCATCATATTTCATTATTAAAGACTGTTCTATTAAGGCATAGAAGGCACTATTGGTTTATCCTAATTAATGCAATTTTTTTGTAACAATAACTTTTATTAACCATTGACAAATATTTTTGAAGATTCGATTTCATGTTCGACCAGTCTGTATACATGATATAAACTTAGAAGGACACCATTTTAAATTCTGATAATTTTTGGGGATGTAATTTCTCAAAAAATAAACCAAAAAGTCACGTTTTGTCTAAGCCTCAAAATCTTCTTTTAAACAATTTTGAAACCATTCTTAATTTTACTTGAGGTTTACAGATGTCTAGTGTTTATGTTTGACATCATGAGTATATATGTGACGTTCCATTGTTGGATGCAACAGTTTTCATGGACTTTTTAATTTATGTAATTTTCAGCAAAAATATGAATTAAATAGTATTTATTTTAATATGCTGCATTAGAGTATAGATGACTACTGTATTTTAACTGCAATTTAAGCTCAGCCTTCTTAAAACTGTCTTTCAATTCAATTACTACAGTCAAATCAACATTTTACAAAGGCCAAGCTTAAAATACAAATGAGTTATCTATTAACTGAATTTAATCATAATGTTGTAATGAATTTGTTTGAAAGTAATAATAACAAATATTTTTACAGGAAAAATAATCAAGAAGCCTGAAGGTTTTTCTGTGATGCTTCCTACACTGCAAGTTGTTGAGACATCAACACATGATGTCACCTTTCAGAATTTGACACCATCAACCAAAAAAAAGTGGAAAGAGTGAAGATGTGTTTGTATGCTCAATAGTTTAGTACGCCAGACGGGCGTTTCGTCTAAATAAGACTCATCAGTGACGCTCATATCAAAATATTTGTAAAGCCAAATAATAACAAAGTTGAAGAGCATTGAGGATCAAAAATTCCAAAACGTTGAGCCGAATACGGCTAAGGTAATCTATAAAGTAATCTATGCCTTGGATAAGAAAATCCTTAGTTGTTAGAAAAATTCAAAGTTTTGTACCAGGAAATTTATTTAAAATAACCACATTATTGATATATAAGTATACTAAGCAGAAAACCAAAAGGCAATACTATATAATAATTTCAACTATAATCTAAATCATTGTTCTTCCAGAGTAAAATATAAGACATTATGTAAATATATTATATAAAGAAACGACCAATTAAATGAGTAAGGGGAGGGGGACACTGGTCTATTTTTCATTCTAAATTTGTCGTCACAGTCAGTACCACCAAAGCATCAGGATTTTTTTGTTCTATCTAAAGAATCTAATTAGATTTGATAGCAAAAAGTCTCAATCATAAAATTCTCTCTGATTACCATATTTATTTCTTCAAAGTTGGTGATATGATGTATATTATTTTTTGTCGTAAAATCATTACCCTCTCTCAGAGCTCAAAAGTTGTACTCTTTAACGAATACTTTTTAAAACGTGAATGTAAGTACAAATTACGGCATACACATTGATAAAAACTATATACTAAAACATTCAGTCATGGTAGTTTTATTATTATGTATTGAAACAGTCAATAGAAATGGCCATTAATTTCTCCTTTTCCGATCGTAAAATTTTGAATGAGGAATGTCTTTAGTATTTCATGTATTTCACGTTTACCTTGGTTAAACATTTTTTTAAAGTAGACTTGTCAATTTTTAAAAAGATTGATTTTATTTTCACTTTCGATATACCAGAAATAGAAACACGATAACAACTAATGACCAATGTGCGTTTAATATTTCATCTACTAAAATAACTTACCTGCCATTTTGTTTGAGTTGTAAAGGTGAGTATTTCCGTTAAACCAGTTCTACTTTCGTTTCTATTTTTAAATCAAATAAATCAAATCAAATTAAATCATTTTATAGGTGTAAAATCCAAATATTGGATTGTTACCAAGACAAACATGACAATCATTACAAACATATAATATCTAAATTTAAACAACATTCATATTCTATAAGACTATATTTAAATGTTTTGGAGGAGGTGATACCTTTGCAAATTTGAAAGTACAAGTACAAACATTCATATTAATATCAAATTTTTAGAATTAAAATTTAGTTTTGTAAATTAAATACTCACCTTCATAAATTTAGATATCAGTCCACTCTCTGCATTATTCAACCGGAAACCAGCCAGAAAAAGAACCATGACCCCGTGACAACCTCTTCCACCTGACACCTGTGCTTCCTAAACCTTCATCATTTATTCCTTAAAATGCTAGGCACTAAGGGGATGAAGGGGAGGGGGGAGGGACCTCTGATTTATGAAGGTGAGTATTTAATTTACAAAACTAAATTTTAATTTTAAAAATTTGATTTTTATTACATTAAATACCTCACCTTCATAAATTTAGATAACAGAATTAAACGAAGCGCTGAATCCCCATCACTAGGAGGAGGAAAAACAACATGTTGAGCAGCAACTAAAGGCCCTAAAGAATAGAGGTTGTCACAATGAAGAGGCATGGAACGTAAATAATGGTTATAAAAGGCACTGTCAGACCTCCAAAAACCAGCTGACATGATTTCCGACATAGAGGAGGAATTAAAAATGTTCCAAGAAGAGGCTAAAGCTCTAACTTCATGTGCTTTAACTTGATGTTTAACTAAAACTTCAGAAGAAGCAGACTTATAAGCCAAAATGACAGTATTGCAAATCCAGGTAGAAATGGTTTTAGCAGAAATGTCAGAAATTCCTTTTTTAATAGGAATGAACAACCTAGAAGAACCAGCAGATCTTAATTTAGCTGAAGAAGTTAGGTAAACAAGCAAGGCTCTCACTGGACACAAAACCTGATTATCCGCCGTGGGAGGTAACTCAGGAATAGTAATTAAACCAGAACCTTTATCAGGTAACTGGTTCTTTGCTAAAAAAGATGGATCAGTGAGAAGAGTAACTGAAGACTTATCAGCCGCAAAGCGGAGACAAGACTCAGAAATTGACAAGGCATGAATCTCACTCCTTCTGCGACCCGTAGCCAAAGCTATCAGAAAACAACATTTATAAGATAAAAATTTCAAGGAGGCTGAATGTAAAGGTTCAAAAGGTGAGAACTGAAGAACCTTCAAAACTAAACCTAAGTCCCAAGAAGGAACCAAACGCCTTTGACGAGGTCTATTAAGGCAAAAGTTTTTTTATCAACAAAGACAAAAACTCATTGTCACCAAAATCAGAGCCTCCTGAAAGTGATATTGTTCTGGCTATGGCAGATCTATATCCCTTTATAGTAGAAGGAGAATAACCCTTTTCTTCAAAAAGATGAAGGAAAAAATCCGCTAACTGTTGGACAGTCACTGTGATAGGATCAATCTGTTTCGACAGAAACAAGTACAGAAAATTGACCATTTGGAGTCATACACTGCTCCTGTAGATTGTCTGACTGATCCTGAGATACGCTTGGTTGCTCCCTCAGAAAAGCCTCCCTATCTGAGGGAATTCCTGACAGTAACCAAGCGTGCAGATGGAGATTCTCTAGACCCTGATGCAGTTTTCTTTCTTTGAATTGAGACAGTAGATCCTCTCTTAGAGGAAGACGAAGAGGCTTCGCACAACACAGAAGTAGTAGTTCTGGGAACCAAGACTGTCGTGGCCAAGCCGGAGCAATAAGAATGGTCTTGCAAAGATCCCTCTGAATCTTGTGCAAGATCTTTGGAAGAAGACGAAAAGGAGGGAACATGTAACTGAACATTCCCTTCCAAGATAGGGTCATAGCATCTACTGCCCAGGCTTTCTCGTCTGGAATGGGAGAAACGTAAGTCTCCAACTTGTGATTCAGACTGGTGGCAAAAAGATCTATGTGAGGACGATCCCAACAAAGAATGATCTCCTGAAACACTGATGGATGAATTTCCCATTCTGTGTTCACTGGAACACGGGAACGGGAGAGAGCATCCGCCAGAAGATTTTGACTGCCTGGAACATGTCTCACTGACAGAATTATATCGAGACTGTGACACAGAAGAAGAATTTCCTTGCTCAGATGATACAGAGAAAAGGAATGGGTCCCTCCTTGATTCTGAAGATAAGCCACTACTGTGGAGTTGTCCGTGGCAACCAGTAGTGACTGACCCTGAACCACAGCCTGAAACTGACGGAGGGAAAGGAACACAGCTCTCATCTCTAGCAGATTGATGTGTTCCTCCAACTGAGCACCTGACCAAAGGGTTGATGCTGTCCTGCCCTCCAGATAAGCTCCCCAACCCATCAGACTTGCATCTGTGAACAGAGTTAGGCTGGGGTCTGGAGGATCCAACAAAACTCCATTCCGAAGATGTTTTTCCTGAAGCCACCATTGAAGATGAGGTATCAACCGAGGAAGAATTGGAACAGGTGCCTCCCACAACTGCCAAAACTCCGACAGATACCAATGGATTGGACGAATATGTAGACGTTCTAGTGGAATGACGTCCATGATCGAAATCAAGAAACCCACCAGCTGAAGCAATTGACGAGCTGGGACAGATGAAAACTGAATCAGAGCATTGACTAACTGACGTACCTTGACTACCTTCTCTTCTGGAGGAAGCACTAGACCCAAATTTGTCCGAAAATGTTCTCCCAGGAAATTGAAACTCTGACTGGAAATTATCTCTGATTTTTCCCATGAAATCAAAAAACCCAGTCTCAGGAGTAAAAGGATAGACAAATTGGTGTGTTCCTCCAAAAGAGATCGGCAATGATTCTTGATAAGAGAATCGTCTAGGTAGGAGTGAATGAGTACTGCCTGAGTATGAAGATACGACACCACCGTCTGAAAAATCCTGGTAAAAACTAGGGGTGCAATAGCCAGGCCAAAAGGCATAGCCTTGAAACTGTAAACCTTGTCTGCCCAAACCAATCTCAGGAAATGACGAAACGTGTGAGAAATTGGGATGTGAAAATAGGCATCCATCAAATCTAGAGAGGTTGTCCAAGTTCCTAGATGAATAGTCGACCTGATAGACCTGTTGGTCTCCATTTTGAAATGTGGGACCACTAGATACTGATTGAGAACAGAAAGATCTAGAACTGGTCTCATTTTCCCGTTCTTCTTGGGAACCAAGAACAGCCGGGAATAAAACCCTAGATGAAAAGGAGGATTGACCTCTTCCAACACACCCTTCTGTATAAGAATGTTCACTTCGTCTTGTAACAACTGATTCTTTTGAGAATCCTTTGTCACTGACAGATTGATTGGAACAGGAGAAAGAGGAGGCTGTTCCAGAAACTGAAGTTCCAATCCCCTCCGTAAAATCGAAAGTACCCACTTGTCTGAAGTTATCAGAGCCCATTGCTCTAGAAAGTGGGACAGCCTGCCCCCCACTGGAAGAAGAGGAAGAGGAGAAGTATAGTTTTCCTCTTCCAGTGGGGAACGATTCAACGGAGGGGACAACACATCACTTACCCTGCTTCTTTCCCTTAACAACTTTAGCTTTCTTCCCACTAGAATAGTTGGGACGAGCAAAATCTGGTCTCTTCGTATGCTGTGAATTCGAAGAAGAAGAGGTAGAATGCCTTGGGTTGGTGAGAAGAAGAAGGATTGTTGTATTAACCTGTGTGGTCTTGACAAATCTTTTCCCATCAGTGACCTTCACATCCACCTTGACCACAGGAGGGGCCTTATTCAACTCCTCCTGTACCTGCTCTAAGGAAACAGAGAACAACTTGTCCTTAGACAAAGGAGAACTGACAAGTCTCTGCTGAAGCGCTTCAGAGACAGTTGATTTATCAAGAATCTCCTGTCTCTTAGCAAGAGTAAAGTTGGCCACAGTACCAAGATGAAGGAATTGAGACATTCCAAGACTCTTGTCTACCTGAAGCAGCATAGACCTCAAGTCTGAAAATTCCTCCCCTTTATCCTTTAAAAGAGACCCAGCTGCTGACAAAAAGTGCTCAGCTGTCTGAACCAAGTAAACTAGAAAAAGCCCTGTCATAATTAGGTGCCGACATACCCAAGGAAGATCCATGGATCTCAAAGTCCTTAGATCTACATCTCCCTGGGTAAGAGGCAGGTCCGAAACCAGAGAACTTACTACCACCAGTTTTGCTTGTGTTAGCAAGATTCTCAGCCAGAGAAGAGTTTACAAAAGACAAAGCAGTTGTAAAGTGCCCCGACTCTGGATGTCTGGAAAAGAATAATACCCCTTAGACTCTGGCTTGACTATACCTGAGCAAGCCATGAAATCCGAAGGAGTAGAAGAAACCCTAGGTAGAGACGACATGGGCATATCTGACATATCCCTGCGAATCGAGTAGACCAGACTCCTAAGGTAATCAGAATTGCCTGAAGAAGGCTCCTTAGGAATAAAAGCATCTCCTTCTGTGCTTACTACACTGTCAACATCTGAAATACCACCTTGGTCATCCAAAAAGTTACCCTCCTGACTTCTAGGAGCCAAATACACCGATTCGTCTTCCAACAACTGTCTAGGAGGTCTGGGAGGGTCCTGTACAGGATCCTGAGACAGACCCCTAGACTCCATCAGATCAAGCCTGTTACCAAACTCCATAAACTTAGCATTCACAGTAGCTTGAATCTTGTGTATGGACGTGGAAAGACTCCTCATCTCATCCTTAAAAGAGGATGACTCTGAAGAGGGTCTACCACCAAACCCCTGACCAGACCAAACTGATTGAGCCGAATACGGGTCAAAGGGCTGGGGATAAGGCGGCAAGTTGGGCATACCCATAGGCATGGGAGGGTAGGCAAAATTCATGGGCCACCTAGTCCTGGAAAAGGGGTCACTCCTGATGCCAGCTGGTAGAGTCTCCTGCCTGCTTGTCGTGCAAGACACAGGAGACGTTGGTATCTGTGCAGGCCTAGTAACGGTATGTGATACCCTGCTAGGCCTAGATAGCCTCAACTGACTGGCACCGGGAGTGAACGGCAAAGTCCTGACAGGAACAGGTTCTGAGTCCTGTTCCATACCAACACCTGAAACACCTGGAAATTCCAAACTTCTATCCCAAAAGTCATCAGAATGGGTGGCCGAACGCCAAGGGGACAACAAATTATTGTTGGAAGTGTGTATTTGACTGTCACTTACCTCTTGGGTAGCCGAAGCTGGAATTTTATCCATAATATTCAGATAAAATGATGATAATTTATCTAAATATACTTATAATAAACAAAAATATCAATTTAAATTTCTATATATATAATAAACACCTTGTTTGCAAAAAATAAACTTTTTCCTCCTCCACAAAAGCGTGCAGCATGCGTTGTTGAACCGGAAAAAATTATGAAGGTTTAGGAAGCACAGGTGTCAGGTGGGAGAGGTTGTCACGGGGTCATGGTTGTTTTTCTGGCTGGTTTCCGGTTGAATATAATGCAGCGAGTGGACTGATATCTAAATTTATGAAGGTGAGGTATTTAATGTAATAAAATTAAATGTTATAAAATATATCGCCTTCAGGGTAAATGAACAAGAGAAAGTAAAAAGGATAAACGTATAACACATTCATAGACATAACAAGTAAGATCACAAAAAACTTCATTATAATATTAGTACTGTTTAAAAACTGAGTCATTGTCGTTATTTTTTTTTTGGGGGGGGGGGAGGGGAGGGAAGGGGTTTGTGTTCAAAAAGTTAATATATTATTTGCAAAATTATTATTTTTTAACCTGAGCAAAGCTATTCTTTCTTGGCAAATCTGTAGACCGTCTTAGAGGTCAACCATTTTGGATATTATCTTTTAAAACTATTATTACAGATAAAGATAAACTGTAAACAGCAATAATTTTCAGCAAAGTAAGATCTACAAATAAGTTAGAATGAACAAAACGGGCAATTGACCCCTTTAGGAGATATTGTCCTTAATAGTAAATCTTTAACAATTTGGTGTATATATTTGTAATCCTACAAAAATCTTCTCCTCTGAAACTATTGAGACAAAGGGCCGATTTTGACCTTAAAGGGGTAGGTTCAGTAAGACCCCTTTTTGGTCCCAAAATATTGAAGTTTTCGAAAATTGTGAAAATGTAATCTTTAAGCTATTTTTTTTATACGACCGCAAAAATTGAAAATTTTTTGGTCGTATATTGGTATCACGTTGGTGTCGTCGTCTGCGTCGTCGTCGTCGTCGTCCGAATACTTTTACTTTCGCACTCTAACTTTTGTAAAAGTGAATAGAAATCTATGAAATTTTAACGCAAGGTTAATGACCACAAAAGGAAGGTTGGGATTGATTTTGGGAGTTTTGGTCCCAACATTTTAGGAATGAGGGGCCAAAAAGGGCCCAAATAAGCATTTTCTTGGTTTTCGCACTATAACGTTAGTTAAAGTAAATAGAAATCTATGAAATTTTGACACAAGGTTTATTACCACAAAAGGAAGGTTGGGATTGATTTTGGGAGTTTTGGTTCCAACAGTTTAGGAATTAGGGGCTAAAAAAGGGCCCAAATAAGCATTATTCTTGGTTTTCGCATAATAACTTTAGTATAAGTTAATAGAAATCTATGAAATTTAAACACAAGGTTTATGACCATAAAAGGAAGGTTGGGATTGATTTTGGGAGTTGAGGTCCAAACAGTTTAGGAATAAGGGGCCAAAAAAGGGGCCCAAATAAGCATTTTTCTTGGTTTTCGCACCATAACTTTAGTATTAGTAAATAGAAATCTATGAAATTTAAACACAAGGTTTATGACCACAAATGGAAGTTTGGGATTGATTTTAGGAGTTTTGGTCCCAACAGTTTTGGAATAAGGGGCCCAAAAGGTCCAAAATTAAACTTTGTTTGATTTCATCAAAAATTGAATAATTGGGGTTCTTTGATATGCCGAATCTAACTGTGTATGTAGATTCTTAATTTTTAGTCCCGTTTTCAAATTGGTCTACATTAAGGTCCAAAGGGTCCAAAATTAAACTTTAGTTTGATTTTAACAAAAATTGAATCCTTGGGGTTCTTTGATATGCTGAATCTAAAAATGTACTTAGATTTTTGATTATTGGCCCAGTTTTCAAGTTGGTCCAAATCGGGGTCCAAAATTAAACTTTGTTTGATTTCATCAAAAATTGAATAATTGGGGTTCTTTGATATGCCAAATCTAACTGTGTATGTAGATTCTTAATTTTTGGTCCCGTTTTCAAATTGGTCTACATTAAAGTCCAAAGGGTCCAAAATTAAACTAAGTTTGATTTTAACAAAAATTTAATTCTTGGGCTTCTTTGATATGCTGAACCTAAACATGTACTTGGATTTTTGATTATGGGCCCAGTTTTCAAGTTGGTCCAAATCAGGATCCAAAATCATTATATTAAGTATTGTGCAATAACAAGAAATTTTCAATTGCACAGTATTCAGCAATAGCAAGAAATCTTCAATTGCACAGTATTGTGCAATAGCAAGAAATTTTCAATTGCACAGTATTGCGCAATTGCAAGAAATCTTCAATTGCACAGTATTGTGCAATAGCAAATATTTTCAATTGCACAGTATTGCGCAATAGCAAGAAATATCTAATTGCACAATATTGCGTAATAGCAAGAAATTTTCAATTGGAGTTATCTTTCTTTGTCCAGAATAGTAGTTGAATCAACTTAAATCATTGTTTTATACAATATACAATGTATATTCACTTTTTTACATTTGAATATTTTATGATGTATTTAAATGAGTAGTTATTGTTGCAAACTCCATTAGAAATTTGAATTGAGATCAGTTTTGGAATAAGGGAAAGGGGGATGTGAAAAAAAATGGGGGGGGGGGGGGGTTCAATTTTTCTCATTTCAGATTTCATAAATAAAAAGAAAATTTCTTCAAACATTTTTTTGAGAGGATTAATATTCAACAGCATAGTGAATTGCTCAAAGGCAAAACAATTTTAAGTTCATTAGACCACATTCATTCTGTGTCAGAAACCTATGCTGTGTCAACTATTTAATCACAATCCAAATTTAGAGCTGAATCCAGCTTGAATGTTGTGTCCATACTTGCCCCAACCGTTCAGGGTTCAACCTCTGCGGTCGTATAAAGCTGCGCCCTGCGGAGCATCTGGTTTAAGTCATTAAAAGCGCTCCGATTCGTACTAAATTATAATCCTGGTACCTTTGATAGCTATCAAGCTTTAATATGAAAAATCTATCAAATACTAGTATGCGGCATTAAAAAAAACGTCATTTTTCAGATGGTTTTCGTCAAAAATGAGAGTGGCCGCATCCGTGTTCATCCTCAATCTTTATATATGTTATGTATTATCATCAAATACAACTTGCATTTCAATATTATGAAATATACACGAATGCGGCCACTTTCATTTTAGACGGAAACCGTCTAAAATTTAATTAAAATTTCAGTAATTTAGCATGACTCAATGAAGTTAGTAGCCGATATATGTGCATTATATTGTCAAAAACAGCCCATATTTATGTAGCAGAAGCATTCTACTTTCCAGTAAACGGAAACCGTCTAAAATTTAACTAAAATGCTCAAATTGCGAAAATTTCAGTAATTTAGCATGACTTATTAATGCTAGTAGCCGATATATGTGCATTGTATTGTCAAAAACAGTCCATATTTATGTAGCAGAAGCATTCTACTTTCCAGTAAATAGCTTAAAGATTACATTTTCATACTTTTGTAAAACTGCTATATTTTGGGGCCAAAAAGGTGTCTTACTTAACCTACTCCTTTAACCAAACATGGACACAATAATTATTATGGTTTCTAGTTTACTAAATGTGTCCGATGACCCCGCCTACAAACCAACATGGCCGAAATGGCTAAAATGAACATTTGTGTCAAAGGCTGTGTTTAGCTTATATCTTTAAACCTAAAGCATTTAGAGCAAATTTGTTGATCAGTAAAATTATCATCAGGTTATGATCTATCTGTTCTGAAATTTTGAATGTTGGGTTAGTATCCCTGAATTGATAATTTCAAGAAAGTGTTGCCGTTTTTTGTATTTTCTTGAATATTATTATAGTTAAGGAATGACTGTCATATTTTTTCTGTCTATGAAGAAATAACAAAAAAAATGTGGTGCACACTGAATAACTCGGGTTATTTTAAAGTGTACACCACATTTTGTATGTTATTTTAAATAGAAAGAATAAAATATTTCAGTCATTTCTTATAATTTAATTCTAAATTCCATTTTAATTTAATTATAGTAAACCATGAAAAAACACTGATGACGTCACGGTCACATTACAAAATTATGTCTATGAGCTGATAAACAAAACAACGTCAGCCAATCAGAAGACACGGTACATCCAAAATTGAATTATATAGAAAAACTATAAAGATATATAAACAGCAATAATGTTCAGTAAGATCTATAAATTAGTCAACATGACCAAAATGGTCAATTTACCCCATAAGGAGTTATTGCTCTCTAAAGTATTTTTTTACAATTTTTTGTAAGCTTTTTCAACAGTCTTCTCCTCTGAAAGAACTGAGACAAATTTGGCCACAATCATCATTAGAATATTTTAAAAATGTGTCCAATGACACAGCCTGCCAATCAACATGGCAGACCTTGCTTTAGATAGAATATAGGGGTAAAATGCAGTTTTTGGCTTATATCTCTTAACCTAAGCAAAAGTATAACGGTTGCATTAATTTTGTAAATTGCAAATTATAAATAAAAATATAAGGTGAGCGATACAGGCTTCTTTGAGCCAACAGTTAATTCTAAGTCTGATGTCTTTTTTTACCTCTCTTTATAATTTTTTAACGTGTGTTTGTTCATTTTTATGTCAGTGTTTTGTTTTTTGTTTTGACGTCTGGGTTTTTTTTTATTTTGTTCAATTTCATATTCTATGAATTATATATTTGTAAAAAAACAAAAAGTAAAACTCATTCGAACCTTTGGCATTTTTCTCATCTAAGCATACAGAGGATCAAATTCGTCCATTTCAAGACACTCGGGATTATTTGATAGAAATAACATGTATTATACAAACAAGATACTACACATTATTATAATATGTTTGGGTTAGTGCCCTTTCTACATAAATGGTAAATTTTGAAGTTTACTCTTCTATACGTTCAATGTGACATTAATCCTATTCAAAATTTGTAACTATCTTATTTGAGAGAGTGAATTAAGATATGGTTCAAATTTTAATGGTAAATATAATTTGTTACAGCAGAAACTATCAGAACAGGGTAGAAAAGCTGTGTTTGCCTTTAGGAGAAATGTAAAAGATATTCATTTGAATTTTGTAACTTTATTTTCACTTTGAAACTTATACAAACAGTGTACTTTGTTATGGTTGTGAAATGTGGGGTGCTCACAAGGCACCAAGCAGCTATAAAAGGATACAGCTGCGCTATTGTAAAAATATCACGAAAGTAAAAAACTCCACTAGTAATCATGGTAATGCCATGGTGTACTTTGAGTTAGGTAGATTGCCGTTATTGCACACCAGCAAATGTCGCATTTTTAAATACTGGTTTAAGCTGTACCACAAACTGTATTTTGAAAAAAAACTGTTACTGTATTTTATATGACGATTTACAAAAATATCCAAATAATAAGACAAATTGGTTGTATTTTATTAAAATGAGTTGCTCAGTATAGGTTTAGGTGATATTTGGTATAATTAAGGTTTATTTTAGATAGTAAGCTCTCCAGTGTTTTTTACTTGATAATTAAACAACGCCTGTTTGATTGTCTGAAGCAAGATTTTGACAGCAAAATAAATAAATTAGTTAAATGTACAAGTTATAGAGATATGGTTCAAAACTTTTGTTTACAAAATAATTTATGTTAACCAATACCAGTTATTTATTAGACATGTATTACCAAAATAAGACTTAGTAGTCATGATTTAGCTATAAAATGTGGTCGCTATTCTGCCATTCAAGAAGTAATAGACTATGAAGTTTTTGTAAAAATGACATTGAAGAAGAGATGCATTTCGTTTTAAAATGTCTTACTAATCAAGGTCTTAGATCTGATTTTATAAAACCATACCATTGGGGGAAACCTTCTATGTATAAATATTAAATTAAGAGCTAACATGCTGTAATATGTTTCATACGGTAAACGGACAGAAAGTCACAGGAAATAAAGTGACAAATTTGGTAGGACAAAAAGTCACAGGACAAAAAGTCAAAAATAATATGTTGACAATTGTTTGAATATATAAGAGAAATATCTTGAAATATTTACTTTTTAATACATATATTCATATTAAAGCTTAGGAAAATATGTCATTATACTTGAAAAATTTATAGATTTATATAATTTTAATCATGACAAAGAAAGATTTCTTGGCACCATGAAGCCATTTAAGTACCAAGCCACTTTAAAAAGACATTTTGTTTTTTTTAACAATTATTTTATTAACTTTGATATCTTATTGATAAATTTTATTTACAAAGCTAGATTTTATACATTAGTTCAAGAGAAATACAAAAATATTTTTGAATAAATAAGCGTTTTTTATTCAAAGAAAATAGTCAGAAAAAATGAACTGTGACTTTTTGTCCGTGACTTTTAGCTGTGACTTTTTGTCCTGTGACTTTCTGTTCTACATTCTTTTCACACTACCTTCTGCTATCTATGTATATTTTGAGTAGTTTATATGTTGTATGCCTATAATTGTTATGACATTGGTAAATAAAGATATATACATGTAGTAAAAAAAAGTCATGAAAAGTAACAAATAGCAGAATGTATATGTGGAGGATAATCTATAGGAGAGAACATGCCATGCTCAAGGGAATTTTTGGCTTAAAGGCTGCCTTTCGTAAATAGGATTCAAACACCAGTACAACTAAAGACTTCAAGGGCATAGATAATTGCCAAAGAAACAAAGTTTTAGTTTAACAAAATCCTTAATTTCACACACACTTCAAAACAATTAAAACAACAACTTGATTTTTCGAGATGGTAAGTAATGACTAGTGTTTCAATGATTATTTCGACTAGACATTTTTTATTATTCTGTTGTCAAAGTTTAAAATACAACACTTTTGCATCGAAGGACGTGGATCTTATCAACGTGGAATAATGTGGATCAGAGACACAATAGATTTACTTTAAACCTAATGTTGGTGTCCATTCTTTTACATGTGTTATGTACCAATACTCAGAATTGCCTAAATCTGTACAAATTGCACTTCCTTGGTTGGTTAGTGGCCAACTGAATGGTGTCCTGACGACTCATTTAAAAGAATCTGTGAATTTCATATATAAGGGGCTTATGAACAAATAGTATGCGTCACTGATGAGTCTTATGTAGACGAAACGCGCGTCTGGCGTATTAAATTATAATCCTTGTACCTTCGATAACTATCAAAACCACTGGGTTGATGCCCCTGCTTGTGGACGTTTCATCCCCGATGGTATCACCAGCCCAGTAGTCAGCACTTCGGTGTGAACATGAATATCAATTATCTGGTCATTTTTATAAATTTCCTGTTACAAAACTTTGATTTTTTTTCCCAAAACTAAGGATGTTCTTATCCCAGAAATTAGCCGTATTTGGCTCAACTTATTTGGAATTTTATGTCCTAAATGCTCTTCAACTTTGTACTTGTTTGGCTTTGCAACTTTTTTTTTATCTAAGCGTCACTGATGAGTCTTATGTAGATGAAACGCGCGTCTGGCGTATTAAATTATAATCATGGTACCTTTGATAACTATGTAATTGTTTGTTTTAATTTGTGTATAAGTAACCTGGTGATTTGAGTATCCATTTTTAACGTGACCATGGGACATCAGTGTAGTATCCTACTTAAAAGCCCATCTATCAAATCCAGTTGACAAAGTTTGTGTTACTACAAATCTTTCAAGTCGAAATCATAAGCAGTCCTTCTTTATACTTCACACAAGACATTGCTTGGGCATTTAATCTATTGCTAGAAGTCTACATCCTCATTATTGAAACTGAACGGCAACTTTATAAAAGCTCATTAAGCAGAAATCAATGAATTATAACAATTGAGCAAGACCTGTGGTCTATTCACAAGAACTTGGAATCTGATACAGCAGCCCAAAGAACCAGCATTAATAAATATGTTACCGGTAATGTGAAATACATTAAACGATGAAGACCTAACTTCTTAATGGCATTCCTCTCACAGCATTTTTCACAGATATGCTATCAGGGCAACTGCATTACTTCCTTTGAGCTCTAGACACTACTATAAATGCTTTTCCTTTGCATTTGGTATTTTTAATGAGGTGTAGTGATTTTATTCTGAATTTATCCGTCATTTTTCTTCAATCTGTTTTGCAATATAATATTAAATATAGTAATATTCTTGTTTCTATAAAATATGGTTTTGATTGGATTATTAGTTGTGAATGTCGTAGACAGATAGTGCATTTAAGCTTAAATCTATAAACTCTGAAAGTCTATAACCCTGGCAGTTTTAGGGGGTTGGTGGCCAATTGAATGAGTAAGACCTCCAGAGATTGACGTTGTCACTGACCCATTCACTAGAATATGGAATTTGTTGCAGCAGCTAAAAGAACAAGCATTATAATTTATTAATGAGATTACCAGTAATGGGAATTACATCAAGCCAAATGTCTAACGAAGATGGCCTAACTTCTTACTGGCAATACTAAGAGCATTACTTCCTTTGAATTTAGTATTTTTAAGAGATGTAGTTATTTTGTTCTGAATTTATTCACCATTTTTTATATGTTGTACAATACATCTCATTTCCTATGTTCTAGAAAATATGTCAGGTTTTTATTGGATTATTATGTGTGAATTTCTGTTCATGTTGAAGTTTCAGATAGATATTGCTTGTACACTAAATTTCATAAACCCTTCAACTTCCATGAGTTTTGAAAAATATGTAAGCAATGATGCTGCCATCTTTCTAAATATCTATCAGATGAGTTATATTTAAAGTAGATGATTTAGTAGATTACCTGTTGTGCATTAGTTCCCTCTTTTGAACTGTTACACATTTTGTAGCTTAATATGATATATGATATGGTATGGTTTTTGCTCATTATTGAAGGTCAGTCTAAAATCAGTGTGAAGTTGGTTACATACTTTTCCTTTTGTTTTTGGTAAGAGACTTATCTCTTGGTGATCATACCTGTCGATATAACCTTATGAGTAGATGCGTTTGAAATAAACAATAGTTTGTCTTTTATATTTATTTTATTTGTTAGTTTCATTAATATAACATTTTATTTTGTAGTATATTTCCTCCATCTAGTTTATGTGTAAAACAAGTGTTAACAAGAATAATACTAACAAGAAGGGACAATTCATACAAATAACAAATAAGATATAGTTTCTACTGACCAATAGTTATCTCTCGTCAGATTCATATGCACCAATCAA
>CM034361.1:68961353-69044455 GCA_019925275.1 Mytilus edulis | reverse complement strand
AAAAACATGTATTTGAATAAAAGTAATCTGGAATAAAACTGTTATCCCCGCCATGATACACAAATTCTTATAAAGTTAGTAAATTGTATGCTCCCTTTTGCAATTTCATAGGGTTGTAAAAGCGTTCACCAAAGCACTTCATATTAGAAATCAGCGCAATTGGATTTAAGAATTTCAAAAAGCAGCGTTGAATTCATATACTTAATATTGTAATTTTTTCCACTTTGATAAAACCAGTATTTTTACAGTTCCCTTTAAATTCAATTATCATTTGAATAAATAACAATACCCTAATATAGATTAAAAAACAAATAATTGATGACTTTACACTTAATTGTTTTATAGGAAAACATCCGGGAAAACATCCTCAAGATATTGCATACATGCCACCTTGTACAGTATATTGTGGGAAGGTGCAAAGTGGTGTTTTCCGTGAAATCTGCCTTTATTTCTTTTTCCGTCTTGACCTACGCAGTATTTACACGGTACTTAATAATTAATTATAAAAAAAAATTTCATGCATATATATAAAATTATATATAAAAATTTGAAGGCCACAAATTCAACTACGTTAAAAAGTTCTTGAATATAAACCAGAACATGTATTAATTAATTATTCAATTGTGATTAAAACAAAAATATATAATTTAAAGAAAACAGAATTTGTATTCACGAAGAATCATAATGCAGGTGTGAAAAAGACTGGTGTCTATGACTTTTTGTGTCTTGTCATTAATGAAAGTTTATAATACGTTATAAAAGACAGGACTCTTTTAACCTGTAAAATACTATGCATAATATTCAGTGTTTCTGCATACATGAAATATATATCGGGCATGAATTCATGCATACCTTTAAAATGATCATGCCGAAGTGTTGCATAAGCATATGGACAATCATATTGTTGAAACAATAAAAACTGTACACAGTCATTCCCCGTGTTTGAAATAGCGCTTAATTTTTTTTTACCGTAAACTTTTATAGTCTAATCAGCGTATTGTAATGTTTTTTTTTATTCAAGCCAAGGTATTAACCTAAACGGTATTATAATTCCGTAACATGTTTGATATTTACTTGTTTTTTTTCCATTGTTTTTGTACTTTTATCTGTTGAAAAAAAAAATATTTTAACAAAACTTGGGATCACGAAACAAACAATTCATCATAGAGAGACAACTGAATTTTACTCTCAATGGCAATTTTTTTCCCCTGAAATAATCAAATCAATGATGTATTGGGTGAGCTTTTTTTTTAAAGAAAACCATTGGTTCCAAAGAATAACATTGTTGCACGAGAACGTACGAAAGGGAAAAAAAGAACACTTCCTTAAACATGATAATACCTAAGCAGTAAAGTAAGGTTTTAAAGTTTCTTCTCCTCGTTATACATTTTAAGAATGTGAAACGTATATAGTGGTTATGCAATTTTCCATGTGTTTAATATTCCTTTTGGTATATATTTGACTTTGGATATAAAACAAACCTTTCCTAAAATATTCTAAATTCAAAATTCGACTTTGAACTTCTATTGAAACTATTACTCCAATTTTTAAACTCGATCTGTAACTTAATTTCTGACTGAAACTTGAACTCAATCTCGATAATCAATTGCTGGTAAGCAAACATTAAATATATCCATTATTTTTTTTTCAAAGTCGTCTTTAATTTCTAATTACACCTTATATAAGAATGCCAGCTTTTGATTGGCTGATAGCCAGTGTATTTTTCGCATATTCTAACATTTCTTCCTCATTTCAAACGAATCTGACTGTTTTTCACCACTGCCGGTGAATATGCCTTAAATACCATGGTATTTGCCATTTTGGATATTCCTTTTTTACCCTCGCGAGCATTTTCCCGCCATTTTTTTCGGATATGACGTTACATAAAGACAGCGCGAACGCGTATAAGTACATGTATAGTTCCCGCGGTATATTTTATGATAGTACTTGTCCTCAAATAAATATTTCCTTTTCCTAGTACAGAGAGTTTAAATTAAAATTCATTCGGTGTAATTAAACAGATTTATCATGTTATGGAGGGGTATTTGAAAAAAATACAAGTCTTGGGACAAAATTTCCCTTGCCTAGCGGCTCGGGAAATTTAAGTCCCTCGACTTGTATTTTTCGCAAATACCCCTCCATAACATGATATATCTGTTCAAAATTATCATGTGAAAACATTCTAAAACAGATAACTGATTATGTATAAACATATCCTAAATATTTAACATACCTGCCATCTTATTTAGTTTGTTGAGGAAGAAAAACGAAGATGAGTTTTCAATGAAATCTGCCTTCGTTTCCTTTTCCTTTTAAAACGTCACAATAATACTTAAACATTACTAACACAATATTTTGTATAAATGATAAGTAGGTTACACAAATATAGATTTTTGTTTAAAATGTAGACTTCTTTAAATTAATTTTATATTATGATTTACATACTATTTTCATATCAAGTCCTGTTGGATTTAATCGTCCATGTGAAAACAGAACGTATCATGAATAAAAGTTAATCTCAAATACAAATTGAAGAATTTAAAGAAAAAAAAAGTACATCCTTACGGAATAGGGTTGATGTACTTGCAAGGAAGGATCAAGTGTAAAAACGACTGGTGCCAGATCTTGTTTTAATTTTAATAATGGAAATTCAACTGTTGCACTTATACTGGTATCTTAAGAAAACGAAGATTCTACTCCTTCTACCACTTAGTAACCACTGTTAACAGATTGACTATTCTGTCACGGTTAGGTGTGCGCTTACAAACTTAACAAGTTCAAATAATAATTTAAACAAAAATAAAAAAGTTTGTGCTGTACATAACATGTATACATGTTGCAAATAAAAACATGGGGCTTGAAATTTGATGTGCATACAGTAGGCTCTTGAATGAGTCAAGACACTCTGCAGCGGTCACTGAGGCAGGTAAGGTGTTTAACTCTCTTATTGCACGTGGATAAAAGAAATTTTTCCTGATGCTGGTCTTGCATGATGGTATTTGGAAAGAGTGAGCACTCATATGTCTTGATAATCAATCTGGTGGTATTGGTTTGTCGCCAGGATCAACCATTACTGCCTTATTTGAGATTTTATATTTTCTTCTTGTATTTATATCTACGTTATTTGATCTCAGGTGACAGGTTGTTTCATTGACAATTACATCCCATCCCTTTTCTGTCCTTTTTTTCTTCTTTTACGTTTTTAAAGAAGGAACATTGAAAGTGACACTAAAAATTTAAATCTCGATAATATGGCAATAATTATATGAAGTTTTAGAAACATAATTTTGATCATTCTAAAATTGCAGTATCGAACATATTTTTAAGCGTAATCCAAGTAAAAATAAGTTTTCAGTTTATACTAGTATTCACTTCTCGTTTTTAACTTATCCCATAGCCCACTATGCGATATGGAATTTGTTCATTGCTGAAGGCTGTACAGGAATATAGTTGTCAACGACTATGTCATTTGGTCTCTAGTGTAGTGAAGTCATTTTCAATCCTTGTTTTTATTATCTGCCTTTTATTATGAACATATAATTAGTATATATTTTTGTAGATAATGTTTTTTAATTGTTTACAGAAATGGAGTTATATTTGATTGGAGTTATCTTCCTTTTGGGCCTCTTGTGTGGGGACGCTAAAGATATAGGAACGGTAATCAATCTCAACCTTGAAACTACTTATTCGTGGAAAGTAAAAAGTTGTGACATTTTAATAGTATAAAGGGATGACATAATATTTATTGTCATAAACTGAAATTGTATTCTTTGTTGCATATAATAAGAAGAAATTTAGACGGCATAAGAAACTTGTTATGCAACTTTACTTTATTTTTACATAAATTACAAAATAAGTTTTGAAAACATTGTGTTAAGATTCGAATAAAATAGTAAACTGAACCAGCATATTGTATACAGTGATCAGACTATATATAGAAATATATACGACGTAAACTATTCCCCAATTGAAAGACTTATCGGATACTATAGTCTTAAGAGTGTACAGTGGCGCCAATATTACAATATATGGGTAAAACTAAATTTATTAAAAAGTACTCAGAAACTTTATTTATTTCTACATACACCAAATTTGAAAGAACAATTAATTTTCTTCTTCGTATGTTTAAATTACTATTATTGAAGTTTAAATATGTCTTTATCAATTTTTCGCGTAGCAGTGTATAAAATGGAAGAGTTGAAATCATTGCAAATGAGCAAGGAAACACAATTACCCCTTCTTATGTAGCATTTACAGAAGACGTGAGTGTCTGATAGGTGACTCTGCCAAAAACCAACTGACGTCTATTCCGGAGAATACAATATTTGACGTAAAACGTCTAATTGGTCGGGAATAGGATGACTATGTAGTCCAGTATTAAACAAGAACAACAAACCGCATATAGAAGGTTGGAAATTCTACGAAAGTATTCGCTCCATAGGAAATATCTTTATTGGTTCTGAGTAGGATGAAATGCATTGCGAAAGGATATCTTGATAAAAAGGTAATACATGCAGTTTTTACTGTCTCCGCCTACTTCAATGACGCACATAGATAGGCTACCAAATATGCTGGAAGAATTGCTGGTCTCAATGTTTAAAGAATCATCAATGAACTGTAAGTATCTACATCTAAGGGAAAAAAGTATAAACAAAAATACCGAACTTAAAGGAAAATTTGAAATAATTGAAGTTGATAAGAGATTAAATATACCAAAAACAAAAATATAGTTCAGGTTTTCCACATACAAAAACCTATAATCTTGTCTTTCGGATTCAATAAACTCATTATAGATACCAGAATTTAATTGTGAATTTACGCCACACGCGCGTTTTGTCTACAAACGACTCATCATCAGTGTCTCTATTTATCATGATTATAACCGAAAAAATATGCATAACCTTTTAATGTATACATGTACCTGTTAAAGATATGGAAAATGAAGCAGCTGTCGTGTCAGTTATTGTACTAAGTAGAGATATTTTTATTTTTTTCAAAGTTTCAATGTTAAGTGCGCGTTTAAGTTTGTTTTGGTGGGGGGTTTTTTTTTTTTGGGGGGGGGGGGGCTTGGGGGATAATGGATTAGCTATATCCCATATCCCAAAAGTGCAATCCTTTCAGTTCATTGCTCAAAATGTAAGTCACGTATATAACATTTTCATATGTCATATGTTTGCCTCCAATATTAGGTTTATACTAAAATTCTGTGCGAAATGAACAAAAGTTTCCGTCAATAACTTTATAACTGCATTATCGGATTTAACGGTATTTGTATCGGTAGATATGAGTGTTCATATTTCCCTTTTCCTTATATTTCAATAATTATAGCCGTCCATATTTTTTCCTTTGATACACTTTTTTTCTATTTTATACTGATATAGTATATGATTTAAACAACTAAATTCAAATTTTTTAATTAAATACCCATGTATTTTATGATATAAATCTATATTGATGAATTACATCAGAATGCATAACATGTAGATCACCACAGTCGGAACTGGTTAAATTACAAATATTTTTAAAGATTTTAAAACAAATACTTTGTGCTTCAGAAAAATGCTTGACAATTAGGTAAGGCTAATTCTTGTTTTCATTTAATAACTAAATTTCTGTATAACATAGTTCGTGTTTTCTCCATTTCTAAATTTCTTGAAGCTTGTTCACCCTTTTAATTTTATGATTTACTAGTATGTAGCTGTTTTCATTTGAACTATTATTAATATGATATGCATTACAAGAAATGTCATAAGCTGTCGGAACGTTTGTAATCAATTCATCGCCATAATTTCATTATATGCTATCAGATATACGTTTTAGTGTCAATATAAAAAAAACTTTCCAGTTACGATTATCTGTTCATTTTTTAATACCATAATAACGATTATCTTTTTTCGGAGTTACGATTATCATCCCAAATTTTTCAACGGCAATTTTCAAAGCGCTTAGACAATTCCAGTGCAACGTTACGATTCAAATATGATGTAATGGTATAGAAAAACCTTGCAGCTGAGTTACGTTTGACAAAAATGACTGATTCCAGTTACGATCATCCCTTTAATACCACTGTCATTTCTTAAATAGCTTTTGAATCAGTGTTGGAAGGAGAAGATTTCTCCGAAACTGTATCGATGTCAAAATTTTAAGAATTGAACACGGTAAGTCGTATAGTCAAAAACAAGGAGTAAATTATTTGTTTTTACATTAATATAATATACTCGAGGAATCATAGACAAAGCCATCAACCTGACCGTTCTGCCCAAACAAGGAGAAAGAAAATTGTAAATTTCAACAAAACGGAAGAAATTTACGATTCGGAGGGCCAGCGTATCTAGTATTTATAGAATATTGCACAAGATATTTGTATAACTTTTACTTTGAATGTGCTGTGTTAAAAGAAGCAAGCAATGGGACAGTAAAGCAACCTATTGCCGTTTTCATTGCTATCTATGCTGCAATGGTAGAATATTGCACATGATTTTTGTATAACTTTTACTTTGAATGTGCTGTGTTCAAAGAAGCAATGAGACAGTAAAGCAAACTATTGCCGTTTTTATTGTTATCTATGCTGCAATGGTATAATATTGCACATGATATTTGTATAACTTGTACTTTGAATGTGCTGTGTTCAAAGAAGCAATGGGACAGTAAAGCAAATTATTGCCGTTTTCATTGTTATCTATGCTGCAATGGTAGAATATTGCACATGATATTTGTATAACTTTTACTTTGAATGTGCTGTGTTCAAAGAAGCAATGGGACAGTAAAGCAAACTATTGCCGTTTTCATTGTTATCTATGGTGCAATGGTAGAATATTGCACAAAAAAAAGTCATGATATTTGTATATCTTTTACTTTGAATGTGCTGTATTCAAAGAAGCAATGGGACAGTAAAGTAAACTATTGCCGTTTTCATTGTTATCTATGATGCAATGGTAGCTTTAATTCAATACCAGCATATAAATATATATATATATATTTATTACTGCCTTTAAATAAAACGATATATGCTGTATATGTATATACAACAGCAACCTATCAACACATGTTATAAAAAAGTAGATAATGTTAGTTTCTAATTAAGAAATAATTCATGGGGGCTTGAATATATCGTGATTTTACCACGGATTGGCCTTTTATGACAAATATTTTACCCTGAGCGATAGCGAGGGGTAAACTATCGGCCATAAAGGGACAACCCGTGGTGAAATTTAGATATATTCAAGCCCCGGCCATGAATTATTTCGATTCTAATAAGACAAATACGGCAATTCTTTTGGATCGAAGCGCCATAGGTGGAGGCAAATATTTGCCGTTCCCATAAATTAAAGCACTTTTAGATTGGCGGTAAAGAACGGAGGAAACAGAATAAGTGACAACCTCAAACTATTTACAATAACATATTTAGATAAATTTGGATGAATTTTAATGATAATTTACCTATATATCTTCTATGTATATATAAAAAAAGGGCTTATACCACATTTTAGCATCGTTTGTTTACGTTTCTTTGTTGGGATGATTTTCGGTATCAGATGCGTGTATTTTACCGTAAAATGCTTAAATTATTACGTCATTATTATGACGTCGTGTACTTCATTCACAAACAATCATGTGACGTGGGAGTACAATCGGAACAGCCCAACCAATATATTCATATTTTACCACGGGTGTGTACTCAAAGCGTTTGAAGGACGTCATGTTAGAATGGTAGATATTACACACTTTTCCCGCCAAACAACATGATTTCATGTCATATAACTATTTTCTTAATTGTTTTGATATATAAAACTGACACGTTCAAACTGATTTTTAAGATTTTTAACTTCATGGCAACAACCTTGCAAGACAAAAGTAAAAATTAGCCCAATAATTTGGCACTAGTAATTAGTTTTTCATTTATATCTTTCGTTGCAAGATTTATTAAGATCTACCTTCAGACCAGTTCAGAGAGTTTTGGAAAATGCTCGTATGAAGAAATCTGAAATCGACGAAATTGTTCTTGTTGGTGGATCTACAAGAATTTCTAAAATTCAACAAATACTCAAAGATTACTTTAACGAAAAGGTAATTTACATTAATAGTACAGATATGAGGTTGTGGTACGAGTGCCAATGAGACAATTCTCAATGAATGTCACAATGTGTAAAAGTAAACAACTAAATTTCAATGTACGGTATTTAATGCGAAGCTTTTGGTCACATCGAACACAATTATAAAACACTAAGCGAACAAAATTATATACTGAAGCCATCAATTGAGATTTGTTTGAATAGGACATAGATGTATTTTTATACAATATAATTTTGGTTTCCTTTCGACTTTTGAGAAAGCCAGGAAAAATCTTAAAAAAATACACCGCAATACTTCCATTTGATCAATTTGATACATGATGCTTGGTAAGTGTTCAAATTCTCCTTCTCAGGGCATTAACAAAAAATTGACCATTAAAAGAACCATGATTTCCTTTTGATTTTCATTTAGTCTAGACATTTTAGTCCTTCTGTGAAACAGAAGAAATCCATACAATTTATATAATTGAAGGAATTAAATACAGGACTGAGCAAATGCTTCATGTCTCATTTTGATATTTTTTTATATGGCATTTTAAAGTTATTCCTTAAGCAAATGTTTAGTTACATGCACTCTAGTGTGTGATAATGTAATGTATGCAATGTTTACGTACTCTTACGTATTTCATGTACAATTGTGCATCGGTTATTTAAGAATGAACACAAATAATTTTATCTAATTCGATATAACTTTGTTGTTGTTAATTTTAATCAAATGTACGTTTATATTTATTGATTTTATTTCATTACTGAACTCGAACATTCCTCTGAATCATGTACGTTTCCTTGATCTGTTTCCTGCTAACTATAGGGCGATCTGGATCATACATCAATGGGCTTTCGTACAATGTAGCTTTAATCAAACTCCACAAATCTATATCTCAGACTATTGTTTTATTTCAAAATATGTTTATAGGTGTTTTTTTAAAGGAACTAATTGAGAAAAGTTTGGTTTTTAATTTTTTTTAAATAAAATTAAACGCAATTGTATAGTTTTATCAAACACGCCCCTTAGATCCCGGTGGACCCGCTTTTGTAATTGATTCTTGTCCAGAGAATGCATGTTATATCTGCCACTGGACGATAAGGAAGACCTCAACCAGCTTCATCCAGGATATTGTTTTAAGTCTAATGGGAAATTATCTCATTGTGACCGAATATCATTTCCTCTTTTTAGTCCAGTCGATTAGTGCAGACTTTTGACAAAATTGCTCAGATTGTGGTAAAAGCATGAAATTTGGAATAGTAGTAGTATATGTCATGGACAACATTTTAAGCTATGGACCCACTCTATAAGTCGAAATTTGTGGACGAGGCGGCCATTTTAAAATGGCGGCTGTTTGATCTCTGTAGATTAATAAAAAAAAATCATGAAAATGATATTAGAGAAGATATTGACATGAAACCTGGTTAATAAAACAACAGTGCTGATTTCAATTGACTTGTTGAACAAAAGTTTTGGAAATATTACCCATATTGATTGGCGGCCATCTTGAAAAATCTAGATTTTTTAGCCAAAATATGAAGTCATTTTTAGATAAAAATAATAATAAAACAAGCATTGTCGAAGATATACAAATGTATTTGTTTGAGCTATATAAACAGGAAAAAAGTGAGCATACCCCCCTCTCTGAGTTATTCTTCTGTTTCGTATTGGGTATAACAGCATTAAAACGCGGACCACGATGAGGATCATAAAATGAACTTTTACTCTAAAAGCAATATTCGTTTCACCGCTTGTTCAACATACAATAACAGAAGAATTTTATTTAACAAGTACAAATAAAGCAAGAAAATATGTGTATACCTGTCGTTTATAATAATTGTCTGATTATAGGATAATTCGTTTTGTCAATATTGTTCATTTAAACCAACTTTCAAAACCCTTAATTGCAGACATAATGATTTTCATATCATGCAAGTAATGTTAAAAGAACATCAATTACTCAAATGTTTCAATTGACGTTTAAAATATCTACCAATAAATGAAATGTTCATGTTTTGCCAAACCACACTCTGTCTAACAAATTCGATCACATTGTCATCCACATTTACATATCGTAGTACTACTTAATACTGCCTTTACACATTTGCATTTCCTTAGTAACCGTGTTCACTTTGACTTATACCATGTATAAGTTGAGCGCTTACTGCGGGAAGTTCTTATATAGCCTTATGGTATATTCATCACAGATGACAAAGCCTGTCATCTGAGAACTTCATATATATTGATTTTTTTGGGGGAGTAGCCATCTTGAATGATGGCCATTTTGACAACATGATTTTCCAATATATCATTATTCGCTCATATTATTAATTCACTGTTTGCATTCATACATTTTTTTACTAATCTATATTTGATATTCACAAAGAAGTCAGATAAGGCATGCATATGTTTACAAAATAAAGATATCAGTATCAGAATTTCTGTTACTCTAATACATGTTCGCCTAAATAAGTTTTTAAAACAGAAATTACGTATATATGATATAATTTATGAACGAAAGTTTTTGTTGGAAAAGATAAAAATTGTATATTTCGAAAACCCCGAGGCTAGATATCAGAAGAACATTATGGGCGATCAGACTGAGAGAATGTGTGAAATGGCAAGAGAGGACATGTGAGGGTTTGCAATGCCAAGCAGATACAAACGGAACAGACATAGACATTTGAGCTGGCAATCACTCTTTTGGTGCAAACATATGAAGATGTTGGGTTTTGAAATGCTTTTCCTTTCGCTCAATTCGAAACAGTTGAATGGGGGCAATGGAACTGCAGAAGCACTCCATAATCACTCGGCATAACGGCACAAATCATTTCAAACAAATGTTTAGTTCTCAGAATATTTCATCAATAAAAGGGAAAACATACTAGATAAGTTGCCAATTGAAAGAAAACAATTAGTAACCAGACACTGTAAGGTGATACTGGATCAACAAAATCAATGACTGCAGTGCATTTTTTCTGTGGTGATATCAGAAGATCTCCATGATACATCGTCATTTTCAAATCGACAAAAATAGGGCATGACTGTGCACCTGTACTACAAGACATATTCCTCATAGCTAAAGTAAGATCTGAAGATGTCAACTCAATAATATTCTGCTTGATGATTGATCAAACTTGACAACATAGCAAACCAGAGAGTACAAGACACAGAAAGAAAGCCAGGAATATTTTATCCTTGGAGCTGTTCTTTCCAAAATAATAAAATACATTAATGGCACACGGTCTGAAAGAGGTATATACTAGTAACTACTCTCCAAGCTTGCAGATCACGCTAAATTGTACAGTTAACGCCTGGAAGAAAGAACTGATACAACGCTGTTAACAAAATTGGAATGTAGCTGCCATAGCAAGCTTAAGCATATAAGCAATATAAATTAGTTTTCTTGATTTTCAACAGAGTTATCCGTGACGATACTAACATTAGCTTTACAGGGACACTCGGTAAACGCTGTTGACACGATCCAGTTCAACAGACATAAGATTCCTCAGTAAGAATGCTACATGATAGCTAAACACCGTGACACAGTCTAGTTATATCGTTTAGTGGCAGACAAACTTATCATTTCTCAGCTATAATAGTTCATTTGTGCAACTCGTAGTCGAAAGGATACAACTGCAACTTATCAGTCCTCAGATAGAGAGAAAGATGTCTCAACGATTGTGGAAGTAATTCATTTTGAAAGCCTACATTGAATGTCCCTGTAAACCTTTTTATAGTGGCAAGCCTAACTCTTCAAACTATTCTAGTTACTTAGACTATGAAGAGGTCTTCACCATTTCGACTAAAAGACATGGCCTGTTTCAGAACTTCCCCAACATATTCGTTGATAATCCAGAAAAAGACGCAACCATTCATGTGTGCTTGCATATCATCTATGGCAGCTAGTTTTCAATTTTTAGAAGTGTTGTATTAATCATTTCTTTCATGACAACTCATATTTACTAAGAAAATTTACAGTACAATTTACAAACATCATCAAATGTCAAATATTAAAACAATTCCAAACTGGAGTCGTCACTGTTTTCTATCATTTTGTCGAGGCTCATTCCATGGATTACAGGTTCTTGACTTTCTTCCTGTGTCTCGAATTCTGTCTTATTGTCTTATCGTGCAGTTTCAACAATTATTTAGTATGTTAATATCTGCTCCTGAAATATAAAACTCCAGCACTGAGTCTGGCGAAAAGAACAATGGTTAGTAGATCAAGTGACAGTAACGAACACTTTTGTCGATCATAATTGTCGATGCTGCATAATGAATGAAAGTCAGATACCTCATCAGAAATAAAGAAAAAAAGAAAAACAAAATACCCTGCAGTTATTGTTCTTGTTGATTCATCACAACTGAGATTGGTTATTTTACTGTTTTTTTCAATCCGTGACTCATCTCAATATAGACTTTTTTCGTTTTCCTGACAAAAGATATTTTGATATTAAGATTTGCCTTGAAAGGATTAATATCTTTTGCCTTGTTACTCTCCCATAACATGGCCTTCATCAACTTAAAACAGTTGTATGCTTACAACAAATAACTGATTACAAGCTCAAATGACTATGTCTGCTCTTTTTGTATTTGACTGCCATTGTCAATCCTCACGTGTCCTCTCTTCGCGTTAAGGAATTCTTTCAAGTCTACTTTTTTATTATTTTTTTCAGCTGCATTGATTTTAATAGCAGTTTTCCTTTTCAACATACAGTGGTCATAACTCATATTGTATATACACATTTTTTGGTGGTAAAAAAGTAACTAAGCCCTATATGCTTAACTGCAATTAAAAGAATTTACGTATTTCTTTACATACATTTATTTGTAAAACTATGTCCATGGATTTATGAGTTTTGAACAGCGGTATACTACTGTTCCCTTTATTTACATACGCATGGCTTATTTGAGCACTTGGTGAATATATCCTATATTAACAGTAAAAAATAAAATTGTTTGCAAAACTAGTTGTAATTGCAAATAAAACTTAGTATTAATTCAAAAAACAATTTAGGATAGAGAATAATGATATATTGGAAATTTACGTTTCCAAAATGGCCACCATTCAAGATGGACACTAAATACTTCAATAGTCCTCAGTTGATATTCTTTCTCATAAGAAATACGAAAGTTATGTTAAGAAACATATTTTTCATATTTTTTCGAATTATTTTTATTATTTGTTTGGACATGATTTCAAAATGGCCGCCCAGAGCCGCCATTTTGATTTTCGGAATTGGGTCCATAGCTAAAAATGTTAGTTATTACCTCAACTAACACTCTGCAAAGTGTGATGCTTTTACCACAATCTGAGCAATTGTTTCACAATTCGACTGGACTATTTTTAGTTTATGTCTGATTGAAAATTGTCTCAGTGTGACCGAATAACATTTCCTCATTTTCAGATATAATATGTTTTTACAAGAAATCGTAAGGGTTTGAATGTTATACAAAGAGGTCAAGGCCTCACTTGCGGTGAAGAACACAATAAAAGCGCTGTTTCTTTGCTGTTTCTGTGTGTGTGTGTGCATTTTTTTGCTGCGCATGTACTGATTTTGTGTCATAGATGGATACCTATATACTTTGTTTTTTTCAATTATAAACGTTTTAATGGGGTAGCTTACCGACGGAAAACACAAATAAAATATCTATACCGTTAATAAATATCCAAATGATGAAATCATTTTTATTTGAAAGAAAAGGGTTTGTAGCATCGTTACTTTACTTTAAACTGAGGATGTTCTTCAATTAAAACAATAAGACCAACGGCCTCAGTCAAACAAACAGATATGTAAGACAGAAAACCAACGACAGACACATGCACAATATGACAGAGTATAAACTACGGTTGTGAGATCTCTTCTTTCCCCAAGTTCTAAGCATCTTTTGTGCAATTGATAATTATTTCGTTTATGAGTTCTGCTCCAGAAAAACTGCAAGATACGAAGTCAGTCATTAAAAGCACAGAGATAAATTTGGTTATTTCATTTGTAGGTCCATTTTAGTATATACAATGTATTCTAATATCACGTTCATCATTAGCGTTGTGAATAAACCCATGCTCTAAATCCAATAAAATTTGTTTGCACACGCGTATATTAACTACTGCAGAATGATGAATTTTATCAAATTGGCATACATTCATTTTAGTATATTTTAATAAGTTAAAACATTGCCAACCTCTTATATGGTGCATATGTTGTTACTAATTCATTAATCATGACTATAACGTGTTGCAATTCGAAATTGACATATTTGACCTAGATACGACAACCGTTCATTCTGGCTGTTCAAAACTCATCTCCTCCCTCTAAAAAATCACTTCGCCAGTCGTTTGTTTATTATTTACAATCATCAAAAAATTGAGGTTCATGGAAGAGCCTACACGAATGCTATACCCTTATACACATCGCACATAGAAATTACCTTATCAGAATCGAAATAAATGATGCAATCTATACTTTATTGTCACTAATGCTCGGGCAACAATTATCACGAATATAATGCCAACCAATGTTAAAACTTCAATTAAGTATAGCTTGCATCAATTAAATTTTAAGTTTGGGCTTGAGCATTTCTAATGAAAGTAAATCCTTAAAAATGCTTCTTAATATGTACAAAATAAATAAATTGTATTATCGTTTTCTACTTGACTGATTTACTCACCTATGAATCTCATGGCAATTTGATTTAATACCAGTCGAAAAGAAGTTGAAATACTTTTTGCAATTTCGCATTTAGTTTTTAAAGTTACATTGTAATAAATGATAACAAATCCAAATCTTTCCAAAGAGTGCAAAATAGGTTTTGTAACCTTCCAACAAATTTCAAGTTGTTAACTTAATCCTAAACTTAAAACGCAGGGTCGGTTTCACATTCTACTCGACATATTTTATTATTTCAAACTTTTAAAATCACAATTTGTCGGACACAGTAGGGAATGTTAACAACGGAATAAAACGACATTAAACAGAACTAGATACTCTTAAAGAAACTTTTAAGGACTACATGTATCTAACTGGCTTTAAAACACACCATGGAAAACCTTTTTTCAATGTAGGTGCCTGTCAACATCTCGTAAATAGTTTGACATCATCAATCAGCATCGGCATAAATTTGAGTTTCAGCTGGTTTTTTTCTTGTAATCTCAAAATTGAAATTGGACATTTACCTATGATGGTATGACCGCTAACTAAAATAGAAATACATTGGTAGATTCAGCTGATCAAAGGACCCTTGGACTTCAAATTTTGATGAAATTAACCAAAGGAGTAGGTCCGGTAAGGACCGATTTTGGCCTCAAATTTCAGTTTCATCTGACGAAAGATTTTGACCACTTTTTAAACACTTAAGTGTCTATTTCATTTGATTCAATTATTTTTTATGAAAGATTTTAACTCATTTAGTCATAAAAAACGATCCGATTCAAGCTAAAATATGAAAAATCTACCAAATATGCGAAAAAATGTCACTTTTCAGATGGTTTTTGTCAAAAATGAAAGTGGCCGCATCCGTGTTCATCCTCAATCTTTTTATATATTATGTATTATCATCAAATACAACTTCCGTTTTAATATTTTGGATGAACACGAATGCGGCCACTTTCGTTTTACACGGAAACCGTCTAAAATTTAACTAAAATGCTTGAATTTTGTTGATTTCAGTAATTTAGCATGACTTAATGGTGCTAGTACTCAATATATGTGCATTGTATTGCCAAAACACGCCAATATTTATGTAGCAGAACCATTCTTCTATCCAATAAATAACAAAAAGTTTACATTTTAACAATTTTGTAAAACTGATATATTTTGGGGCCAAAAAGGGCTCTTATCGGAACTACTCCTTTCAATTTGGACCCTTTTGAACTCAATGTTGTCCAAAATCAAAATTAGAGATTCACGGTTAGATTCTGCAAATAAAAAAAAAAAAAGTCCATGTTTAAATAAATCATCAAAGTTTAATTTTGGACGCTTAAGACCTCAATCTGGGCCAATTTACGGGAGCTAAAACGTAAAATCCAAATACTCGGTTAGATTCAGCCAAAATAAATTAAAGACTTAGATTTAAATTAATTGTAATTGATCAAGAAACAAGCAATTGATACAAAGAATAATAAACGTATTGGTTTTGGCTCATTTTTGTTGGCCCATACATCCTAACCGTAGGGCCATAACTAACCTTCCCCCCCCCAAAAAAAAAATATCCTTATCTACTTACCTTTCTTTAAAGGGGTGGATATGGCACCTTGTGGTTCAATTTCATATAGATCAATAGTTTTTGTCCGGAAACCAGAAAATAAGTCTTGTTGGTAACTTTTTGATCCCTTTTTGGTCCCTTATTCCTAATCGGTGTGAACCATAATTACCAATTCAATTCCAACCTTCCTTTTGGGGTATTAAACCTTATGATACAAGTTAATAGAGATCAATACACTTATACACAAACTATTGTCCTGAAATAACAAAAAACTGCTTTGGTTTTTTTTATGCATTTTGGCTCCTGATTTCGAAACAGTTAAGACATCGAACCCAACAATCAATTCGCCACCTCTCGTTTGTTGTATGAAACCTTGGGGTACAATTTCGTAGATATCCATACTCGACATCGTCATACCATTATACGACTGCAAATAATTGGACCGTATAAGAACGACAAACGGATAAACAACAATAGCAAACATTACAGAGAAAACTTAATAGTGTTCAAATCAAACCCCACCAAACACCTTTGTTGAACTCATGAGGCCCCAAAATGTAAAATTACGTAAATACTGAACTCAGAGGAAAATTTTAAACGCAGAGTCCTTTGACCAAATGCAAAAGGGTTAGTAGGTCCTCATCCACATGTGGAACCTGTCGTTTTCTTTAAACAAGTAAAAATCTGGTATTAAGTTGCTTTTGGTAATGCCACAATCGAGGAAAAGAGGACGGAATTGTGGTTACAAGTGGAACATTTCCGTAGTCAGATGTGTAACAGATATTCCATAACGGCCAACTAAGCCATAATGGCGTTCGTAAACCTCTCGCAGGGATTACTTCAACTTTCCTTGCTTGGAACCAGTGATACAGTTACATTATGACGTAAACTGTATACTAAGTAATTGCATTTTAGTGCATACTTTCAAAAGAAATTATTGGATCATTGATGTTGATAAAAAATAAACGAAGATGTGGGTTATATGTCTACCAAGTCGTAGATCTTGTAAGGAATTCTGACATTGTCTGTCGTTATTGAGATGATAATAACAAAGAAACGTAAGGAAATAAGCATATGGTACAGTATGAATACTACAATAGTCATTCTCAACTTCTTTAAGAAGTTCGTTAGGTATCAATGAAGATTTTTGTTGAAATCTCATAAGATCTACCAACATTATTTTCCTCTGTTGAACAGTGTGTTTCTTCCAGATTGTTTCCAGTTTAAGTAATCGATGATGAATATCCAACATATCCATGGAACGCAACAGTTTTTCTGTATTATATTTCGATAGAGAATACTCCACAATGCGTAACGCTTTATTGTATTGCTTTGTCTTGTAGAAAAACGAAGCCAACATCAGCCATCCAGATACAGCGTCGTGATAGATATTCTGTTGTAAAGTACTTATAAATGATATATACTGTTTGTATTGATATTTATTACTGCATGAACTGGTGAGTGGTAAAGTCTGGGCATATATTGAACACAAAACTGACATAAAGTAGGTGAATAAGTATTTCATATAAGAATTTTGACATGAAACAATCTGTTTTATTCCTTTCAGGATTATCATTTTATCACCACCGACCCAAACCCTTAAAGATACCAATAGAAACGAATCGACTACTGTTACAACTTTAGGTATATGCATAACACGCGGTTCTATGTGGAGATTTGGCATTGATTCGTGAAACTTAGATATTTGCTCGGAAAATAAAATGCATCGCCAGCCATAACTATGCAGGGAAAACAGTTTTCTAAAAGTATATCACGAGCACGACCCTCTATCTTGGTCTCAAACATGTTGTTCTCTGGAATGAAATAATGCAGGCAGACTGAATACTTGACACAATAAATCAGTCTCCTCAAACATTGCATAAAGCAAGGTATAAGACTGAAAGGTTTCCATGCATGTTGCGGTAGTTCTTCAGATATCCAGAAAATAATTGTCTTCAGAAAATACGAACATAGTAAATCTTTACATTCGGAGTCAGTAGCAATAACATCTTTTAAGAGAATTTTTAAGAAGTCATAGCATAATAATTGGGTGTGTGTAAACGTATTTATAAGAAGTTTTTCACCAACTGAAAAGGATAATCGCCATTCAAGATGTTCTTTTGGTGACCCCTTTACTCCGATGGGTACAAAGAGTACGCCGTGTTCTATAATACGTTGTTTCACCTTGTCACTCGGCCATTGATGGCTTGGTCTTGTTATCCACTGTTTTGCAGGTGATACCCAAGTTTTACAATAAAAGCACATGGCCATATCAAAGTATCCATTACCGTCAGATACACACGGTCCATTAATAATACACCCGATTTTCTCAACCATAAATTGTTGTTGACAGATGACAAGTTACTAAAAAAAATTCTTTCTTTTGAAATGTACATGAGAAATCTTTTCATAACATGTATTAAGCACTAAAACTGTTAAAACAAACTGTTTCAAATAAGTAATAAACTTTGATTGTTGTTACATTTATTCTTTTGTGCAGATCGGTTTACCAATGCTTTCTTCGATAATTCAAATAAGAAACTATGAATCATGTACAATTGGGTATAGATATAAGTGTGTATAAATGCATCGGTATTGGTATTAATATAATTTATTTTGTAATCAGTATATTATAATCAAACTAAATATTATCTTGATACACATATGTACATTCGTGGCTCTACGAAATGTCGATACCTGTATCTTGGAATTTTACAAAATGATGTTTTTCTTTAACTGTTGATGACGTCTTTACACTACATCCATTTGATAATGAATGTGTACTGTTTAATAATTTAGTCTTACATGAATATGCATAGTTTTTTTATTAGTTGTTATTGGTTTTGCTAACTGTCAGTAACTGCGAGTACCTTCAGATCTATACTTTTTGTTATTGGGACATATAAATACCCTGCCACGTCGGGTCTTATTTTTTATTCAGATGTTTTTCTGCTTGATGTCAATCTGACGAGTTAATCCCTTTTCAAATGATTTTTATAGTCTTTTCGTAAGTTGTACTGCTGCGCAACTGTCCCAGGTTAGGAGAGGGTTGGCGCCTTAAAACTAGTTTAACTCCACAACATTCTTGGCTCTCAACAAGTAAACGTTAATTATTTAAAAAGCTTGGCAAGCCTCACTATATACAATAATTAACTGTCTCGAGTTGGTAATATCGTAACACACTTGCTGCTGTGGTGGTTTCTATATATGATTGTAACGTTAGATGTTGTTCACGATCTGTGCATAGAGCTTTTAACAGTTAAAGACGTGATGATAAAAAAAATGTGGTTTAATAATATTATTTTTGAACTGTAAACATTCATAAATTAATCACCTCTTTTTTTTAATTTTTTAAAGTTTTTATTTAAGTCTCTGAATTAATCTCAAACATGAAAACGACACGTTATAAATTGCATGCGTCTGAAGTGCTTTTCTAGATTTACCTTCATCTGGAATGCTCAAAGCCGAATATTTGAAAGCCAAGGACGTATAAGAACCTAAACATTTGACGAGCTATTAAATATTTGTTTATCGTTCATTTTTGTACATAAATTATGCCGTAAGTTTTCACGTTTGAATTTACATTTGTCATTTCGAGGCCTTTTATAGCTGACTATGTGGTATGGGCTTTGTTCATTGTTAAAGGCTGTACGGTGACCTATAGTTGTTAATATCTGAGTCATTTGGCACTCGTGGAGAGTTGTCTCATTGGCAATTATATCACATATTCTTTTTTTATATTTGATAATGTGAAAAAATACTAAGAAATTTAACTAATTTTGTAGAAACAAATTCCTAAGATATAACATACCTGCCATCTTGTTTAGTTTGTTGAGAAAGAAATGAGAAGATGAGTTTTCAATACAATCTGATTAATTTTTATTTCCTTTTCCTTTTAAAACGTGATAATTTACAGCCACACAATACTTGAGTAGTATTTTGTAATAAATGATGGGTAGGTTAAAAAATATTTATGAAGCTGAAATACACAAATGAACTGCATTCAAACAGTGCCTCAATATAGCACAGAACATTTAAACTTATTTGTCATATGAAAAAAGATACAGCATTCACGAAACAGAGCTTGACTTCATGTAGGGTCGAACTGTGGTGTGAAAAGGAAAGATGATTGCATCTTTTTACTTTATAAATCGAGAGTTAACCATGTGTTATTAAATTTTATGACTCTTTTAATATTTTGAACACCTTGCATAGTCTTCCATGTTTCTGCATACATGGATAAATCACTTCTACATATGCCAGCTTTTAATGTTGCATTTAAAACTTGACATATCGTACATAAATTCGTGCATATTTATCAGATTACCATAAGTCTATAGCACATCATATAATTATAACCGAAATTATTGTGGACATTCAGTATCCATGCGTGCCATTCTTCCAGTGTTTAGTGCTTAAGAGTTGGGAAAACTTTTATTGTTGAGCTGTACAGCTTCATTACTATAGAATTAATAAGAATCGTAAATAAAGGCAACTGTAGTTTACCGCTGTTCAATAATCATAATTCGATTAATCAAAGAAAATCCGGATATAAAACTTAAATCGAGGGAAACACATCAACTATATGAGGAAAACAACGGAACAACAGAACACTGATCGTCTGCGATAGCAAATGCAAACATACACAGAAACGATCTGATAACAACTACCATATTCATAACTTGGTACACGAGTTTTATTACAAAATGGTGAGTTGAACTTATGTATAATCTTCTTGTTGTATACATTGATACATGAAATATGTACTATGCACTATATCTTACTTTTTTCGGTGTCAAGGATGTAATTCAAAGCAATTGCCTGCTTTTGCAAAACTTTAATCGTTTTTTACGTTTCATTATCACAGCAAATATAAAATAACACTCATGTTATTGAGACTGTTATCTATGGTAAGAAGTTAGATCTAATTCTTTATTCTAATCGCAATCGATTTATGAGTTTCGAACAGCGGTATACTACTTTATTTGCATAACATGCACATTAGGCTTCCACAACTATTGACATATTTTTCTATAGAAGGTCAGTATGTTAAGTTATATATAAACATGACTGAAGACTGCATTTATGAAAATGGAAATCGCAACCTCTGGCTAGTCGTGAATGAAGTGCGTACCCTTTCAGAGCATTGCACCGTTTTATTTTCGGGATATGTATGATCCTGTCTTTGTTTCTTTTTTCTTTTATATTTTTTTGTGTTCATCAGTTAATTTATCAAGTAAGCATAAACTTTCCTACATTGCCTCATAGTTTGATGTTAATTTTAGAGATTAAGTATATCGTATGAAGAAGCACGCGAATGAACATAAATCAAAATCTACATATCTAAATATATCTTTTCAGCAGGATTACATACTTCGTAATTCTATCGAATAATGATTATGAAGGAAGTACCCAACACCAAGAAATTATTACTATTCAAATGCTTGCCAAGGCTTTAAGACATTTTTGGCTTGTTAAAATTTCTGAAAATTTTGACAAAATATTAACTTTGAACTGTTGACAAATAAAGGCAACAGTAGTATACCGCTGTTCAAAACTCATAAATCCATGGACAAAAAACAAAATCGGGGTAACAAACTAAAACCGAGGGAAACGCATTAAATATAAGAGGAGAACAACGACACAACACCGAAACGCAACACACACAGAAACGCTGGAAATTTCAAGAAATTGGAATCACACAACTTACAGGAATAATTTCGTTTGATATACTTGATATAGGGTGTCAAAAATAATGGGGTTAGTTACGATACATGGTTAGTTACCATACGGGATTAGTTATGAGTTACTTCCCTTTCAACACAACCAAAAGATGACGCGTCACTTAAAATATAGCACAGTGTTGAAGAAAATTCTTAAAGGTTTCAACAGACGAAGAAATTTATGATGAAAGATTGAAATAAATTTTTAACCCCATTTAAAGCTAACAAGTTGAAATTGTTGGCATTTGGGTTTGCTGTAAAGACAAATGGACAACACGGTGTTGAGAAAATAAATCTATAAGGTCTCAACAGACGACGAAATTGATAATGAAATATTGAAATAAGTTCATCAAATTTTTTTTAAAGCTAACAAGCTGTTATTGTTGGCATTTGTTAAAGACAAATGTAAGTAGGTTCTTAATACTAAGTATTAAAGAATTACAAGTAATCACTTTGATAGGCCGCTAGTCTAAATACCACATGTGAAGATAGTCGGTAAGATAAATTCGTTACACGGTGTGCTAGTGACCTAATACGATATATATGGGTTCATCGTATTAGGTAACTATCACACCATGTAGCTAATAAAATATTTTATGTTTCAAAAGCGGATAAAAAAAGTCTAGTTTGAAGGAAATTGAAACATTTTTCTGAAGATAATTTCCCGCTCAAGATAAAAAAAAAAAAGGTACTGATAAAAACACTAACTTACAGTCCATACGAAAAAATAGGAAATCAACAGACCTAAATATAACTCTGAAACTAACTTTGTTCTGCCACATTTGAAAGCAGATAGAAAATGCCCTTTTTAAGTAAAATAATTGGTCTAAAATATCTACCTCCTTATAAGAGATGGAAAATCACTGATACAAAATGCTAACCACTTGCTAACCAGAAGAAAATATCCCTGTAACTAACTCTATTATTAACACACTTCGAACAAACGGAAACATCTTCTTTTCTATCTTTTTATACATGCCTATTTTGTTTAAATAGCCTCATGTCAATCCAGATTGATAATTATCAAAATTGGAGTTAACTAAAAGAAAACAAAAACAAAAACAAATCAACCAGGTCGTTGCATGTAAAGTATCAGAGTAAGAAACATCAATTAAGAATGGAATTTTGCTATGAAACAATGAAAGGCAAACGAGAGTTTAATCTTGTTTTTAAAAAGACAAGAATGATTTATCTTTATACTTTTACATTTTCCCAGCATTGGGTTAGCCTTTTGTGTACCCAAGACAGGTGACGGAAGTCAAGTTAGGAGTGCTGTGATTAGATGTTAGGGTACAATTTTTTTTTTATTTATCTATTATAAACAGCAGTTTGTATATTTACAATATAAATTTTGAAACCTGTAGAAATATTTTCTAGAGTATTATTCGAAAAGACTTTAAAAATTTCATAAATTTGGTGTAAAATGACTGTGGGCATGGATAACATAAACTAGCTCCGTTGGTAATAGGTCATGATACTATTTGGCTTTAATTTTAAAAACAGAAACATGGACATAGGTCTATTTTTTTTTTTATTTAAATCTTAAATATAAACGTTCCTCCCCCTTTTTATATATTTATGGCAGCTATCATTAAATATAATACACATACATACACTGGTGCATTTAAATAGCAAAAACATTTTAACTTTAAAATGCTTTCATTGAATTAAATCACAGGGTTTTTATGGTGTCACTTACACTTTAACACGAACATAATATCTACTGTTATGACGATGGAAGCCAGATATTTTCATCCATTTGAAATATCTCATTCGTCTGATACAGAATTAAAATTTTAGACATGGTTAATATTGGTAACGTTTGACAACATACTTCTATTGTTAAAATATCAAATTGGGTGAATGGGTAAAACAGATGGCATAGTGTATCTTCTGAAAATATCATATTCAAGTGACGTTTGATGTATTTATTTCAAAAACAAGTAAACGAGTCATTTGAAAACAAAATCAGCATCACCTCATATAGATTGAAAGACGAAAAATATATTTTCAATAAAGACTAAAATCAAACTATACCTATAAATAGCAAAACTAAGAGGTAAATGATTTTAGACCTGAATGTCTATGTGATATTAAACCAGTTACAACGCTGTAAAACTGAAGAATTGTCTTAAAAGTTTCTATATTCCCCATCTCGAGCTTGGTGGCTGATACGGAATATATGTGTAACAGATGACACAAATATATGTTTTAATTAAAAAAAATCTTGATTTTTTTCATCCATGCATTATCACCGGATCTACTGAATGTGTGTGTAACTTTATCCACTTTAAAGTCTTTTCGTCTTAAGATTTTTTCGGTCGACCAATACTTTGTATGTCTTTGTTGTCTTATATGGTATATGATTGGTTCCACAGTATCTTTTCTTTTTTCTTGTTTCCTACAATATCAAATGAATATATTTATCTTTTATAGGTTTGAATGATTACATTTTCACACATATGATTTACAGTGACCTTATTTTTTCTTGTATTTTTATCAAGTATAGGTGTCGTGCCTATCGCACGGTCATTTCATCGATCAAACGATCGGACTTTTTATTATTTAACTAGTATTTTCCTTTTATCATTTTTATTGTTATAAAATCAAGACTGATTAGGCTGCATGGCGGTCGTCCTTTTTTTATTTTGTAAAGCTGTGCACACTTTAGACTGTAGATGCAAATATTGATTGTTCAAATAATCTCAGCAGCTGCCTTGTCGTATAGCTTTGCACTCTAATCATGCGTTTGTATTCTTCATACTTTACCATTATGTTTTCCAATTTATGTTTTTCTGTGCATTCATCCTTTTAGGTGAAATAATTGAGATAATAAAGTTGTAATGGGGTTCTTTTTAATACAGAATGAATTCATTTAATAGTTTTAAAATCGTATCACTATTTGAAGAAGGTATTGAATAAAGTCACTGTATATGATCTTATGTCAGCTGATCAACACGTACCTAATAACATATAGAATTTTGTTGAGTTTGATTGTCCGATTGACTTTAATAAAGCATTGTATTTGTGAATGTTATCGTCATTCATATCTTCAAAAACAGATATCGGTTGAATGGTTGTAAAGTTTAAATCACGTCAGCAAAGAAGAAAAATACGATATGTATTGAGATTTGAACTTAAAAGCCATTTTAACCAATTTAGTTTTTGAATAGATATATTTGTGCATTCGAACATTCTTTTACTATAGGATTAAACACATTTTTTTCTAGAGGTTATTGATGTGTAAACCGGGGCGGTTAACTCACAAACTGAATAACAGTCCGAAGGACTTTTATGTCAAGTTTGTGAGTTAGAGACCCGGTTTACACATCAATAACCTCGAGTAAAAATGTGTTTAATCCTTATAATTCTTCAGTAAAACATACGCGACTATTAATTTTTATTATTACTTTGATGGCTACTATATGTACCATCAGAAGCACAATGGCATGTCGTAACTAAGGAGTACGCCGCCATCTTGACTTTCTAAAAAACTTAAATGTTCGATAAATGCAACAGAATCTAAAATGAACTAGCACCTACCTCAAAAACTTCATTTTAATTAGATACTATCCGAATTTGAAGCGTACAAGTAACGAAATAATCTTCCGTCTGAAAGTTTCAATCGTATGACGTCGTATTTTGCCATGACGTAAATTCGCCAAATCATTCGTGAAATTTCCCGGAATTTTATTTAAATTTTATTTTTATACATTTCCGAAGCTTTAGTGCATTTATTTTTTTTTTTTTTTTTGGTTATATATCGCATTAGAATAGAAATAACTGTTATGCAATTGTTTTATAATCTCAACTTGCTAAAAATCCCAGTAACCCTCTGCAAGAATGTGTATCGCGCATGAATAGATTACAAAAGTAGTTTCGGAAACATGGTTTATCGAAGTGTAAACCAAGAGAAAAATTCTACTTGACCAATCCAATTCAAGTATTCATAGATATGCAAATGATATAAGAATTATTGATAAATATTGCTGTTAAAAACAATTTTTGATACAGAATTAATGATGCAAACTTGTTATGTATTGGGAAATGCACCGACGAACATCTTATTCAAAATAAATCACTTCATACCTTTGAGACAATATATACATTTATCACATATTTGTTATGAATACGTGGGGTTTTGCATATGTCATAACCAAAAAATTACCCTGGGCAAAAAAAAAAAAGGTTATTGGTTAGTGTGCCCTGATTCCAAATATCGTGACGTCATTGCATCTATAACGACACTTTTGGGATAAAATGTTTAAGATTTTACCTGTTATGTTTCATTAGATTGTTATAATTGACCCTTTTTTCTGCAGACCTGAAATATGTGATAAAATGTTTATAACATGTATTTTCCATATTGGCCCGGGAATCATCCCTCGACCCAAATCGAACCTCGGCTAAAGCCTCGAGGCCGATATGGGAATCTCAGGATGATACCCGGGCCAAATGGAAAAGAGCATGTTATAATCTATACGTACATCAATAATAGCATCTAAACATTCGGGTTCTGGTTTAGAATGCATTATTTCTTCTAAAATGAATACTGAAATTGGTCTAAATATGTCGAAACAGTTTCGAGCTAACAGTAGCCATTTTTTTGGTCACATTATAGCAAATTAACTGTAATATTTCAAGAAACGCATTGTTTCCAAATGCTCTCAATTGAAAACCGATTAAAAATGGTCCTGGTATGTGAAATAAATCCATGTCAAACTGCATCCATACCTGTTTTATTTTTCATATCCATACCTGTTCTATTTTTCATGTGTTTGATTACAATTGATAACCTGTGTGTTTAAGAAAAATAACCCGGTACTTTAATACACTTATTATAAAAAAAATAGGATATTCCATTCTTGAGTATCATCGATTATTTTCCTTAATATATAATAAATAGAGGTGTATATATTATGATCGTTCTAGATCTGAAAGCCGAAGTAATTTGGGTAATGTGATATAGCATAGTGTAGATGCGTAATACAACAGGTATATTATTAAACAGTTCCAGTCCAGTTAAAACTGACGTCAGTTTTTAACAGGGAAGTTATATCCGTCGCTTTGGACATTTCTAATTTTGACAAATGTCGTTATCAAAAAGCTTACCAAAGGGACAAGTTCCAATACCTTGTGAGTTATGCGAAGTAAGTTTTCAGATACAGTGGAAGTGCCTTGACTGTAAGTTATTATTGTGCAGCAAATGCAAAGAAAATATCCACCCTAGAATTAAACTTGCTGACAAACACAAAATTTTGAAAACAAAAGATATTACCTCGGATGATTTGGAGGATAAGCTGGATTTAGCCTCCGTAACCTGCAATGTTCATGACGACAAATTATGCTGTCTTTACTGTGAGGAATGTGACGAAGCCATTTGTTTATTGTGTATTACACAAACCCATACCAAGCATAGTATGATTGAATTGGGTGAGGGCTATAACATTTGCATTAAAAACGTTAAAAGTTTCACATCGCAAATTGACGAAAGAATTGCTTCCATAAAGTTTTTGGAAAAAAAAAGATATGAAGACGAGAGAATTCACATTATGATGCAAGAACAAAAACTTATCGAAGCTATCCAAAGTCAAACACAGATACTACGCAGGGAATTAGACGGTCACTGGATTAATTTCGAAGACTTCATCAGAAAAGAGCTAAATGCCTCGAAATATAATAGGGCAAATATTAAAATCAAAAGTAGAATAATTGACAAAGAAGGTCACTGGAATAAATCCGAAGAAGACATCGGTTCGGAACAGAATGATTTGAAAATTACGACCAGAATATTTGATTCAGTTATCCATTCACGGGATGCAAACGAAACATTCCGAGTTGCCAGAGAAGGAATGAAGTTGGTGAATGAAGAAATGGCACGAATAACAGCTGACATAGGACTTCCACCAACTTTTATTCCCCGAATGGTTTTGTCAACATCAATTGAATCAGTTCATGGATGGCTTAAGGTGAGTAACTTATCATACAACTGCAGAAAAAAATTATATGCATTAGCAAATGATCGGACACTAGATAATTAAATCAGAACAGCTTTACATGATACAGTTAGCTTACCTACCGATTGAACGACCCAATCATGACAAATATTCATTAAGTAAAAACTGAGCATGTGAGATTGGGATTTTTATTTTGTAAAGTTTTATCAGTATCATGTGGATCTGAAAGTATTTAAAATATGTTAGACTAACACACTTTGATTCAAGATAATTTTTTTCACATGAGCAAGGACACCAAGGTTAGGTCAGAATATTATTAAATCCTATAATTATACTTGCTGTACAGCTATTAAGGTGTAATACAATTTGCATATCAACTTTCAAATGATCTGCATATGAGTTAAAAGGTATGTGTAAATACTTATTGACACATTAACTGCATATTAGTGATATGTGCCTGCCAAAGGCTAAAGCCAGGAGCCGGCAATTCGGTGGTTTTTGGTTTTATTTTCTGTCATAATTGTTTACATTTTTTATGTAAAAATTACTGTTGGTTATCTATTTTAAACAGTAAGACCTTTTGTTCATCAACCGTGTGATGACATGTGTTGTTCACAACCCTAGTCTTTTTGTATTTGGTGGTTAACTGAATTATTGGCAATCTTACAACACCTCAAACTATAGTCACCGCCAGGTGAATTTGACACCGTGTTTTTGATTGAAAAACCACCAATCGCATTAATTAGAGATGGGGTTTTTCAATCAGCGGAAATAAACATCTTTAAAAAAAACCAGTAGTGTCCAACCTTTTGTTGTGATTGCACTGTATGACCTTCACATTATCTAAGATTATTTTTCATTGTAAGTCCGCCATCATGGTTTCTATGATGATCCTTTATTTACATAAAATTTGTTACTTTCCGGTAATATCCTTGTCATAATGTGAAACAGTTTCCCGCGCTTTTTGCATGTAAACTATAAAAATGATGAAAAGAACCGAGTGACCCGAGAAAATAGACTGAACGTGAAACTCCATGGAAACACTTCCGGTAATATCAATGTCGGATTCCAACATTGAAAATAAACTTGGATTATTTGAAGATCAGGATTATACAGTGCAAACACAATAAAAGGTAGGACAGTAGTGGTTTTGTGGAAAGATGTGTTGATGTCGCTAATTGAAAAACGCCATCTCGAGTGAACACGGCCGGTGATTTAAATATTTCGACAAAAACACAGTGCCAATTTTATATGACGGCGACTATACTGATAATGGCATACACTAGATAGTTTTTCCGATACCTAGGGCCCATGATAATTAAATATGCTTAATGATTTCAACAGTCTCGCACTTTAAAAACCGTTACAATGACAAGTAGACTAGCCTCCACTGTATTTGTATGTTTTCTGTATATTCCTTGTATTCATAATAATGTATTATGTCTTTTGAATAAGCATCTTGTTTATTTATACGTTCTTACTTGTCCAATATCCAAGACTTGGGTTGACGATGGGAAGACAACGAAGTCAGAAGGAAAACACACTCCCGTTACATTTAAGGCCTAGGGTTTTCTCAATCTTCATGACATATTTATAAAACTTTATCTTTGAGTTGATTTAATTACAATCTTTGAAGAAAATCCAGATTTGGTAAAATTCTACATGTTTCCTTTTTTCACCCAACATACTGGCATTTATTTAAATAGAAAAATCTTGAAAAACACTTTTCTCACAACAATAAGTATTTATCGGAAGCATACGTGTTTGCCTTAAAGAAATAACTGCATTTTACTTTTAAATTTTATTTTATATCCCAAGCCCTGTTTCAATTTAAAAAAAAATAAATGCAAACAAGACTTTAATTATTGTCAGCTTACTCTTTATATTTGCATGTTTTCTAACATGAACTGTCTAGAACCTGTTTGAAACTATTCTGATAACAAATTGAAAGCACTTTAGAATATAAATGTCAAGTTAAGCAGTCAATCATTCCAACATTCAAGATTATACAGTATACAACCCTCTGTTGCCTCTCCACATTTTACTGTATGCCTATTTGTCAAAAAACTTTTGTACTTTAAGTTAAACAAACTATAGAAAAAACAACACACAACGTTTACGAACTTTGGTTAGAAAGAAATGCACTCTTAAATAATTGTTTTATGACCCAGGGTTTAGGCATTTTTTTTCTGTTTTTTTACACTTGTGTCTCAAATTTACTATACATTATACTGCTGATTATGTCGAAATGGATTATTAAGTACAATGTACATGTACATATTTAGGATAAGCACACTTTTGCCTTCTTTTTTGGAGTATTTTGTATCTCTAACTAGTACATTTTCTATGACGCGGTCACAAAGTTGCACGTTCAGGTTTTACGGCTTACTTTCATGTTATCGACAAGACAAACACACCCAAACAACAAAATTGATTTTATTCAAAGGTTAAAACATAGGGCTGTGCGGCAAACTTTCAACATTTATATGTTCCGAAATTCTTAAAGTTTAAACTCTAACTAAAATTATGTTCCAATCACTACTTTCACTTTGGGTTCCTTATAATTCAATTTCTCCGCTATTCATGTGTTTTTATAATGGTAATATTTCCAAGTTAAGTGTCTATGAGATAAAACATAGAGATTATATCTGTGAAGCAGTACGTAAATAAAACAAATTATCTATGAATAATATATATTTCCACAAAAGAAGCGTGGTTTGTGAAATGACTGTATGTATTTACAAAGTGCAACCTGAAGATCGATGAATAAGAATTACAACGTTTTTTTACAGAAAATTTCACAAAATCGGTTTATTTCACTTGTCAAATAAGCTAATTGCCTGTCGTTGGTCAAACATTCAGGTTACAGCAATCAGTTATTCGCTGTACTGATCATTTATTCTAATTTGGACATGTTAGATTAATAGTTGTTTTTTTAACATAGAAATGCCCTACAAAGCAACCACTAACAGGTAAAATTAAAGCAACATAAATTTTATATATCAAGTTTTTATCCTTTGGTGTCGGGTGGTATACCCAGGAACTACTTTTATGGTAAATGTTTTTAATTCATCTTCAATTCGTGATTTCTCCAGATTCATGATAAAAAAAAACGTCACCACGCCAAATTTTCATTTTCCTATCTATCACATCAAAGATATCTCTTCAGAAGTTGTCGCATCTCATATATCCATTGTTTTCGTTATTTCGGGAGGTGGGGTTAATGACATATTCTTCATTGTACAAAACAAGAATTATCACAATCCCTGATTTAAAGGGGTTCGTTATACTCATTCATCAGTTTACTAGTATGGCTTTGTCTGTTTCTCTTCGCCTTATGGATTGTTATTTTCCATTGGTATCTACCGTCTCTTTTTAAAGTAAAGGATGCTTAAGAGCTTGAAATAGTGTACCCAATAATCTGTAATCCGGTGGTTGTCGTTGGTTGATGTCTGCAACAACTGTTTTTATCATTTTTATTCAAATTAATTTTTTTAATTTTCCTTATTGTTGTAGTAAACACACGCGTTTTTAAATTCTTTCTGATTTTATCATTACGGGGTCTTTTACTATAGCAATATATGTGTTATCGGATTTGCTAAATTGAAGCCATTCTGGAGATCCTGTGTTCACCACTAGTTTTTGGTGGGTTCGTTTTGTTCAGTTTTTAGTTTTCTATCGAGTTTTTTGTGAACTGTTCTTTCTCTGTTTGTCTGTTTCTGTTTTAGCCACGGCGTTGTCAGTGTATTTTCGACTTATGAATTTGATTGTCCCTTTGCATGGTATCTTTCGCCTCTTATTTGCCTAGGGATATTTGAAAATTAGTACATTTTTAACGTAATTTAAGACGAAATTTCCATGTAATATATTATGAAATTAATACTAGTACACTAATTACATACGAATTGGTCTGCGAATATTACACCTTCCACAAAATTAACTTATAGTAACATATAAATACAATGTCATGATCAGTGTACAGAGATATAGTTTAGGAACATACTTCATCGAGAACGGCGAATCGTTTAGAAACCTAACTATATATAACTTTTTATCGCATATGAAGGGCTCAAATGAAACAGCGAAAAACGTCTGAGATCAAAACTGACTGTAAAAGTTTCAACCTATGTTTTGAAATGTTAGTTTGTTTCAAACTGGAACAATCTAAATAAATGTGTTTAAATAGTTCCGTTCTACTAAAAGAAATTTGACAATTCTGATCGATTCTTTCAAAAATTATACGAAACATGTTTTTTTTTTGTATATATTAAAGAGGAAAAATCAATAAAAGATGTGAGGTTTCCGTTAAACACGATTGCTTTGTTGCTGTAGTTATGGTACATAACACTACAGGGAGATAACTGTAAAATCAGCTGAACGTTTTAATCACGTTCTATTGTTAAGAAAATATGAAGCTTCTCAATGATTAAAATTAGGGTTTTTGTCAAACTGCTATAACCAACCATTTTTTTTCTGATAATGTGTCTGGTTCAAGTTCTTTGAAATTTTTATATTTTTGTGAAAGGGTAAGAGTAAATAATTTCTAAAAATTTTATGAAAATAAACGAGCCTAATTAATCATGTTAATTTTAGCCAAGGTGTTAGGTACCACCTTATATCATATAATTTACATTTTTATTCAAATTGTATATAATGAAATTGCTAAAGCGTCTACCTTTATAGGATATTAGGACTGTATCCACCACTTAAAACAATCTTCAAATTTACCTTAGTATTACTCATTTAAGCTTATAAAACGTTATCCTAACATGTCCGGCAATATACATTGTCTGTCATGTCACGATATATATGGTCAGTTTTTATTTTATTTTCCAGGATATGCACACAAGACAACCTGTAGTTGCGGCTATCGAAATCGGAGCAAACACAGTCGGGGCTGCTCTCTGTTTAAGAAGCAATTATTATAAATATCTTAATAAAGATGTAAACAGCCCAATTGAGATGGTGATATTGACAGATAAAAAAATGTACGATATACCGCGTTCATGTGTCTTATTGCAACCAAATGGAAAGGTCCATTCAATTGGACAGGAGGCGTTATGTTACTATAACGAAAATGCCAAAGATATAACTGACTGGTACTTTTTTGACCGCTTGGGAGAAATGTTTGACGAAGAAAAGGTTAGTATATTAGAATCAGATCTAAAATTTCAGGAATTTCCATGTTATCTTGTTGATAGTGATGATGGGTAATTTGTGCTTTTAGTCTTCTTGTTTTTTGTTTTGTTTATTTTTGGGTTTATTTTTGGAGGGGGGATGTTCACTTTTCTGTCGATCTGTTTTAAAGTCAAATCCGTTCTAACTACTTTTAACAGTTTGTTATTTTGTTGTGTTGTTACACTACTGTCCCATGTCAACCGAGCTTATTGTGTTAAAAAATGCTTATCAATTAGACTGGAAAAAGGAAACGGAGAATGTGTCAAAGAATCAACAACCAGACCAAAGAGCAGAAAACATCCCATGGCCACCAAAAGATCTTCAGCACAGCGAGAGAATTCCGCACTTAGAGCCGGCTCCAGCTGCCTCCTATACACTATAATGTATACTAGTTCGGTGAACTAGACCCTTCACTGAACTCATAAATATATAAATGAACCAAAAACACACAAGACCATATCGATTGGTTGTGATTTCAAGTGTCGTAATGACTGTTTGTGCGTAGTGTTGTGGTTTGTTAGGGTGCGCTATATAGCCCAACACCACCGTCTTCAGCACTCTAGGTTTTCTGTTTTCACCCTTATTTGCGGAACACATGTTCTAATTCTGGAAGTACACGAAGGATGTAACAGATTCCTATATTTAGTCCTAGCCTTTCCCTGACATGAGGGCGTGGCCGCAAGGCCCCGGAGGTTTTGAGTCATAGTTTTGCTTTTCCTAGATGGGCTATCCTCCAATGTTGACGAGCACCATCTGCCCGAGGCTATCTGGTTTTGAGGCACCAGTTGCTCGCCTTCGCCCCTTTTACAGTCAGTAAGGCAGTTCCACCAGGTTTACAGATGCTAAACCACTCGTGAATGTTGGAATTGGACTTGATTGTCAGAAGCTGTTTGAGACGCATGCCAAAAGAAGCATTTTCATGGAATTTCCCAACTACACCCCTTGGCTTTATAACTTAACAAACGAAAATCAACCATAATTCTTTCCGTTAGTGGTTTAGTATCATGCCATCATAAATTAAACGAGACATCTTGGTGAACCAATTGAGAATCTCAAAATACACTGTTAGGATACAAAATCTGTGAATAAAATATGTCAATTTTTATATGATACCATTTACAGCAATTGAAATGACACATCAAAAATGGTGTTTTTTTAGATACTGTCCTTAGACAGATAAAATATGTTTACATGAGTAATGTTTCGGACATGTTCGAAATCCAGTACCAAAAACCATTGTTAAACATGTTAAAAGGGTTATTTCTTTTTGGAAATAACAGTTGTATTGAAAATTGTAGGTGTTCTCAAATGTACACTTCTTGTCAGAGTTTTATGAAATAGATATTGCAGGTTTATATCAACAATTTCTTTGACAAGATTGAAAATCAATGCCGACGATTTTTTAAAGTAATGCCCCCTTGGAAATATTATGGAAAAAATGTCCTAAGACAGATAAAATATGTGCAACGCGGAGGACACTGGTGCTGTAATTCTGTTTTTTTTCCGCTAATAATACAGTAAAATATGTTGTAGCCTTGTTATGCGTTATCAAGATCATTTGTCCTTTTAGCACAAAATTGGCGCATTTGACATCTTACTTTATACATTTGCAAACATATCGAGTCGAGAAAAGAAAAATTTGTAGGTCGAAGAAAACAATCAATACAACTGACAAAAGAACAAATGATGAAAAACGACACGCTTTCTAATGTATTTGTAAGTGTGTTTTACGTTTTAAGTATCTAAATCAATGGCTCCAATCAATCGGTACAAGTAAATCATTTAACCACAAAACAAATAATAATAAGCTTGAATTTCAAATTTTGAAACACGTCATGGGATATTATAGATTAAACATATCACGAAAATCAACGCCGGAAACTAAAGAAAGTATCGATCGGTTACGTGACTTTACAAGCTAGAGATTAAAAATTCTATAGTTTTTCTTACATATCATTTTCTTAAATAATGACAAAAAACAGATGATTTTGTGGTTTCAATACAATAGTTTACGGGATATGAGAAAAAGATAACACTTCCTTAAGGTTCAACATCTAGCCAACATTTTCGGATGATGCAAGTTGAATAACAAGTCATGACATCTTTATGAAATAGGTTACTTTAAATAAGAATTACAAAGCAACGAAAAGATATGACACCTTCCCCCGTTTCCCTCATACTGTATACAGCATGCAGGGGGTTCAAAGTCGACATCAGAGGAAAACTTGGATGACATTAAAATGTTTTTGCTGAATTCGTTAAATATGATAGAGAATTTTATTTTGTATATCTTATTCTTAAAACATTTTTAATTAATAATTAATAAGTTGACATATTGCAGAATGTATTAACAAATGATACTTGGCTAGAAGAATCAAGAAATTATACCAGATGTGAATTAAAGGAAATTAAAGCAATCGATGTTCTTGCAGCTGTTTTATCTTACATCAAAGAAAAGATTCTAAGCAAATTATCAATGGTCGGAGCTGGTAATACTTTCTATAGGGAGGATATTTTATGGGTTATAACCAAACCAACAATGAAGGCAGAACAGTTCATTCGTGATGCTGCAAAGAAGGTAAGAGTCTTAAACTATCACTTTAAGGAATTTTTAAAATGCTTCTTTTTGTTATTTTCATTGGGTGTTATATGACCCCTCTTATATCGTTCACCGTAGCTTATTCTGTATGAAGCAATTATGCGCTTCATACTAAAAATATCCACACGATCAACGCTTTTACAACCCTATAAAATTACAAAAAAAAACCTATTCTTATAATAACATTTTCTCTAACCATGAAATAACGAGTTATAGGAAATTTTGTGTTTGTTTTCCTATTGTTGTAGTTTGACATCCGTATTAAAAAAAGTAATTAATATTTTACTATAATCTGCTACTAGTACGTAAGCTATTTTATTGTTTTATTCTGTTTTAGTATGTATTTATAAGTATCTGCTTACATTTTGTATAGCAATATATTCATTTACTACGATATTGATACGATTATACTAAGACGTAGAAGACAATAATAAGCTGCTACTCCGCGCTAGTCGTCCTCAGTACGACCTCACTATGATTCTTCTACGTCCTAGCCACGGTAATTGTGCACGACCTCTTTCTGTAGATTCCTCCACTTTTAGCATCACGACCTCTTAGTGTTTTTGATACCTTTGGTGGCATAATTTCTCAAGGTGTGTACAATGGAAAAGTCAAGATTTTTATAGGGACGAAGAGCACAGAGACAACGTAGTGGAGTCATGGTTCGATCGAAGTAGACTCGTATTGAGATCATAATGCTTCTTGGTAGAAGCTTACAGAGATCGTGTAAGTCGTGGCAAGTAAAATAGAATGTATTACTGTCGTAGCAGGATCTTGTTAGGATCATAACAAGCTCGAGGCATGAACGTGCAAACTATGAAATGTTGAATATTCAAGCAGACCATATACTACGATATCTCCGAGATTTTATTTTTTATAAATTGTAGTTGGATGGGGGATAAATGTAAATATTTGAAACAGAAATATCGTTTTGTTTATTTTCTCCATGCTTTCCGACATTTTCCCAGGCTATGATTGAAGATATTACGTGATAAACGTTTAGAAATAATCAGTTTATTCTGGTACGTAAAATATTTACAAATATAATTATTACCCGGTTTATTGTCACAATGCACAACAGCTGTATTAAATACTACAAACACAACACGCACAGGGACAAATAAAATTGATCACAAGATGTAACAAGATGGATCTTAATATAAATTTAATACTAAACAGAAAACAATTAACTTGTGGCCATGATGTTATGCCACAAACATAAGGTGTCAATATTTATTTTTTTTGTACACCAGATCCGGATTTCGACAATATATGTCTCTTCAGTGATGTTAGGGATCGAAACGGCATTTGGAAGGCCATATAAAATGTACCCTCATTTTTAGATAGACTCTTGCATTTTTAAATTGAAAACTACGTTCCAACCTATAATTGCGTTGGATAAAAACCGGTATATACAACTCGTCTAAACATCAACCCAACAATGTTAGATCTGTTAATTTGCTTTCGCAATTTTTTTGTTCTTCCCTAGCCGGGATTCGAACCCATGCTACTGAGATATCGTGACACCAAATCGCCTGCACTGCAGTCGTCCCGCTAGACCACACGACCACCTGGGCTTCACAAAAAATAAAGCTTTCGGTGGCCGTGTGTTACCTTTCTTCGTCAGTTTTAATCTAGCGTCGTACTACAGTACATGATATATAAGGCATGGAGAGGTATTGAAAGCAAATTTAGAGATCTAACATTGTTGGTTGATGTTTAGACGAGTTGTATATACATTATGTACACAGCCATGTATCACCATCATTGATGGCGATCCGATGGATACATCTGTTGTAGAATTGTCACTGACTCAGACGTATATGGTGTACTAAAATATATTGACACCGTATGTTTGTGGCATAACATCGCGGCCACAAGTTTAAAAAGTTTTTCTGTTTAGTATTAAATTTATTTTAAGATCCATTTTGTTACATCTTGACTGTGATCAATTTTATTTGGCAATCGCCAATGGCAGTCAGCAGGGTTAAAGAATATCAGTTGTTCGACCTGTTAGTCAAATGCGTTTTGTTTAAATATACTTTTTCACTTTTTTGGACTTTTGGAAAATGTTGTTTGTGCTGTTTTAAGACCCTTCTACAACGAAATTTGTTTAACATGCCACACGTATAAAAATTGCGGTTTTTATCCAACGCAATTAAAGGTTTGAACGTAGTTTTCAATTTAGACTCGTTTATATTTTTTTGTTTGGGCTTTGTATCATATTTTCCCTCCGGTTTATATGATCCGTTCATCCTATATTGACTCTTTAAATTCAAGAGTTTATCTAAAAATGAGGGTACTTTTTCTAAAAATGAGGATACTCTTTATATGGCCTTCCAAATACCGTTTCGATCCCTAACATCACTGAAGAGACATTTATTTTCGAAATCCGGATATGGTGTACTAAAATATATTGACACCGTATGTTTGTGGCATAACATCGCGGCCACAAGTTTAAAAAGTTTTTCTGTTTAGTATTAAATTTATTTTAAGATCCATTTTGTTACATCTTGACTGTGATCAATTTTATTTGGCAATCGCCAATGGCAGTCAGCAGGGTGAAAGAATATCAGTTGTTCGACCTGTTAGTCAAATGCGTTTTGTTTAAATATACTTTTTCACTTTTTTGGTCTTTTGGGAAATGTTGTTTGTGCTGTTTTTAGACCCTTCTACAACGAAATTTGTTTAACATGCCACACGTATAAAAATTGCTGTTTTTATCCAACGCAATCATAGGTTTGAACGTAGTTTTCAATTTAGACTCGTATATATATATGTTATATATATACGAGTCTAAATATATACATCTGTTGTAGGGTTGTCGTTTTATCCAACGCATATATAATATATATATAAAACGTCTGAATAATAGTCAACGATTTTTCCCACGAGGGCGCTGGATCGTTACAAGTAACGATACATGTACACAATAAAATAAATTATATAAACGCCTAAAAAGTGTATATAACAACACCAATAACATAAAAAGGAACTATAAATGTAATTATTTATAAATATTTCGGATAACAGATATCCTTCATCGGTATATATGATTGTGATGTTGAATGAATCAATTATCAGTCTACTTAGATTAAGCTGTTACAATCTTGAAATTTATACAATAAAAGAGTCAAACCGAACATCAGGTAAGACGCTTGCACAATTCTAAAATATTGTTTAACACGACATAGGTTATATGACTAATTACATCAGAGAGTTCAAATATATGCTTTAAATAAAAATAATAATGTGCGATATGAACTAGCAATATTCTAAAGCTTTAATGGTGTCGACAATTATGATGTTACAAGAAAGATAGCGTCAATAAGAATTCCAAATAAACAGCACTGAACGGTCTAAATTTGTAAATATTTCAGATTTGACAACGGTAGTGTAGTTACATTAGAGTCTGCGATGTTTAAAACAAACGGCCGTTAAAATATGATAATAAATTTTGACTAAAGTAAACTAGTTGAACGTGGCTTGGTACTTATACATCTCTTAAAAAATTAAGCAATTTAAATTGTTATATTCAACAGATTTATTTTAGAGATGAGTAAGGTAAAGAAATAGAAACAGAGACTGTAATAATAAGTAATATAACCCAGATGTGAAGCCCTGCATGGTGTCGAACTACATCTTTTCATTTATCCCATTTGGTGCCAAAGTTGTTAATTTTTTTATCCAAAATCTTTCCCGAGTAAGTCCATCCTCGCTAGTCCAAGCAGAGTTGTGGTCAATGATTGTAATGGTCAGTCGATTGAGATCTGCCTTCGTGTGGCCAGGGGATCTCAAATGTCGAATAAGAGGGAGGTCTGGCTTGCATTGGTAGTCGCTACGATGACCGTTCATTCGTTTGTGAAACGGCTGTTCTGATTCGCCAACATACTGTTTACCACATTTACACTGTAGGAGATACGCAACATTTGTAGTCTTGCATTTAACATTGCAAAATATGGTGTATTCTGTACCAGTGGAGTGACTGTTAAAAGTCTGAGTAATCAGTATTTGTTTGCAAGTCAGACATCGTTTGTTTCCACAACCCTTACAAGAGCTCACTGACGCAGAGCCTGCTTGAGAGGATAACTCAGCTCTCACCAGCAAGTCTTTAAGGCTTTTGGACCTACGGAAAGCCAATACAGGTGGCTCGGGAAAGATCTTGGATAGTTTAGGATGTTTTTCGATATCTTTCCAACTTTCGCGGATAAGGTGAGATAAGTTGTCAAATTTTGGATGGTAAGTCAAAACAAAAGGCACCCTCCTGTTGACCTTTTTGACTTTATATTGTAAAAGTTCATCTCGGCTGATGTTGTTAGCACGAGAAAACCCTTTATCAATGCCTTTTCTTTTGTAGCCCCGATGTTTAAGGTGACCGCGAAGTTCTTGTAGTCGTTTTTTGGCAACATCGTTGGTGGAGCAAATCCTTTTTATTCGTATGGCCTGACTGTAGGGAATGCTCTTGGTGCAATGTTTAAGGTCACAATAGGGTGACAACTGAAAGGAGACAGATATTGATGTTTGTCTGTGGGCAGCTTGCAATACAGATCTGTAAATATGTTTCCATCCCTCACTTGCGTTGTAGTGTCAAGAAATGTCATCTTAGAGTCAGAGATTTCATATGTGAATTTTATTGAGGGATGGGCATCGTTGGCATGTTGAATAAACAAATTTAGTTCTTGTTCAGTATTATCCCACTTCATGTCAATATCGTCAATAAATCGGAACCAAGAGAGGGGTTGATAAAGAGAAGAATTGAGAATTCTCTGTTCTAATTTACCCATAAAAATATTGGCATAAGACGGGGCCATCTTTGTTCCCATTGCTGTTCCATTAACTTGGAGAAAGTGTTCACCATTGAACGTGAAGTTGTTGCATTGTAATACCAAAGTTAGAAGCTGGATGAGACATTCAGTTGGTGGATGTAAGGTGTTACGAGAGTTCCAGACTTCCCTACTGGCTTCAATACCATCGTGGAGGGGGGTGTTAGTATAGAGGGAGGTAACATCAAGCGAGACAAGGATCGTTTCAGGTGGGAGAGGGTTCAAAGATTCAATTTTTTTAAGATAATGTGTTGTGTCCTGTATATATGATGGTAAATTTTCTACATGTGGTCTGAGATGAAAGTCAATAAATTATGATATTTTCTCTGTAGGATGATCATTGGCGGAAACAATTGGTCTACCTGGATTATTGACTTTATGTATTTTGGGCAGAAGATAGAAACGCCCCGGCTTTGCTTTTTCAGGTTTAAGATATTTAAATGTGTTTTCGTCAATATGTCCCTGTTCACACATGTTTTTCAGGTTTGTGGTGATCTCTTTGTTGAATTGAGGGGTGGGGTCAGAGTCTTATTTCTTATAAAATCTCTCATCAGAGAGTTGACGTTCTGCCTCTTGAATGTAGTCACATCTGTCCATGACGACAACAGCTTTATCTGCTGGTTTTATTATAATATCGTCTCTGTTTTTAAGTAACCGCACAGCTTCATTTTCTTCAGAAGATAAATTGTTGAATGTTTTAGAAGTAGCAGTGGACAGATGTGTTACGTCGGATTTAATTTTGTCAATAATATGTTCTAAAGTAGCAGATTAACTGGGTTTAGGAATCCATGAACTTTTTTTCCTGAATCTGGGAATATCGACATCTTCATGATCGTCATCTGAGTCGAGATCACTTGTGTCACTATCAGTGGTACTTTTTGTGGTGTCCTTAGAAAAATATTCCTTGATTCTGAGGGATCGTGCTAACTTGTCTAGGTCATCTTCCAAAAGTATAGAATCTATTTTGCCCGGCGTGGGGCAAGAATTAAGACCTTTTGACGGTACCTTAGTCTCGGTCTCCGACAAAGCTACTGAAGATAAATTGACTACAGTGTTTGTAGAGTTCATGCAACTTTTTTTTCCGGTTATGATGGTACGATTGAGAGTTAAGGTGGTCTGCTCTATATCTTCTGCCCAAATACATAAAGTCAATAATCCAGGTAGACCAATTGTTTCCGCCAATGACCATCCTACAGAGAAAATATCAGAATTTATTGACTTTCATCTCAGACCACATGTAGAAAATTTACCATCATATATACAAGACTCAACACATTATCTTAAAAAAATGGAATCTTTGAACCCTCTCCCACCTGAAACGATCCTTGTCTCGCTTGATGTTACCTCCCTCTATACCAACATCCCCCTCCACGATGGTATTGAAGCCTGTAGGGAAGTCTGGAACTCTCGTAACACCTTACATCCACCAACTGAATGTCTCATCCAGCTTCTAACTTTGGTATTACTATGCAACAACTTCACTTTCAATGGTGAACACTTTCTCCAAGTTAATGGCCAAGCAATGGGAACAAGAAGGCCCCGTCTTATGCCAATATTTTTATGGGGAAATTAGAACAGAGAATTCTCAATTCTTCTCTTTATCAACCCCTCTCTTGGTTCCGATTTATTGACGATATTGACATGAAGTGGGATAATACTGAACAAGAACTAAATTTGTTTATTCAACATGCCAACGATGCCCATCCCTCAATAAAATTCACATAATATGAAATCTCTGACTCTATGATGACATTTCTTGACACTACAACGCAAGTGAGGGATGGAAACATATTTACAGATCTGTATTGCAAGCCCACAGACAAACATCAATATCTGTCTCCTGTGAGTTGTCACCCTAAACATTGCACCAAGAGCATTCCCTACAGCCAGGCCATACGAATAAAAAGGATTTGCTTCACCAACGATGTTGCCAAACAACGACTACAAGAACTTCGCGGTCACCTTAAACATCGGGGCTACAAATGAAAAGACATTGATAAAGGTTTTTCTCGTGCTAACAACATCAGCCGAGATGAACTTTTACAATATAAAGTCAAAAAGGTCAACAGGAGGGTGCCTTTTGTTTTGACTTACCATCCAAAATTTGACAACTTATCTCACCTTATCCGCGAAAGTTGGAAAGATATCGAAAAATATCCTAAACTATCCAAGATCTTTCCCGAGCCACCTGTACTGGCTTTCCGTAGGCCCAAAAGCCTTAAAGACTTGCTGGTGAGAGCTGAGTTATCCTCTCAAGCAGGCTCTTCGTCAGTGGGCTCTTGTAAGGGTTGTGGAAACAAACGATGTCTGACTTGCAAACAAATACTGATGACCCAGACTTTTGACAGTCACTCCACTGGTACAGAATACACCAAATTTTGCAATGTTAATTTCAAGACTACAAATGTTGTGTATCTCCTACAGTGTAAATGTGATAAACAGTATGTTGGCGAGTCAGAACAGCCGTTTCACAAACGAATGAACGGTCGACTACCAATGCAAACCAGACCTCCCTCTTAGTCGACATTCGAGATCCCCTGGCCACACTAAGGCAGATCTCATTCGACTGACCATTACAACCATTGACCACAACTCTGCTTGGTCTAGGAGGATAGACTTATTCGGGAAAGATAAGAAAATTAACAACTTTGGCACCAAATGGGATAAATGAAAAGATGTAGTTCGACACCATGCAGGGCTTCACATCTGGGTTATATTACTTATTATTACAGTATCTGTTTCTATTTCTTTACCTTACTCATCTCTAAAATAAATCTGTTGAATATAACAATTTAAATTGCTTAATTTTTTAAGAGATGTATAAGTACCAAGCCACGTTCAACTAGTTTACTTGAGTCAAAATTTATTATTGTATTTTAACAGCCGTTTGTTTTAAACATCGCAGACTCTAATGTAACTACACTACCGTTGTCAAATCTGAAATATTTACAAATTTAGACCGTTCAGTGCTGTTTATTTGGAATTCTTATTGACGCAATCTTTCTTGTAACATCATAATTGTCGACACCGTTAAAGATTTAGAAAATATTGCTAGTTCATATCGCACATTATTACTTTTATTTAAAGCATATATTTGAATTCTCTGATGTAATTAGTCATATAACCTATGTCGTGTTTAACAAAATTTTAAAATTGTGCAAGCGTCTTTGCTGATGTTTGGTTTGACTATTTTTATTGTATAAATTTCAATAGACTGATAATTGATTCATTCAACATCACAATCATATATACCGATGAAGGATATCTGTTATCCGAAATATTTATAAATAATTACATTTATAGTTCCTTTTTATGTTATTGGTGTTGTTATGTACACTTTTTAGGCGTTTATATATATATATGTGATCCGATTGATACATCTGTTGTAGAGTTGTCACTGACTCAGACGTACTTATAAATATAATTATTTTCTATGACTGTATCTTGCATTAATTTGTAGGATCCTTTACTATAGATAATTGAGCTGATCTGTAACAATAACATCTCCATGCCAAATATATAATGTACTGTAGTACGCCGCTAGATTAAAACTGACGATGAAAGGTAACACATGGCCAGCGAAAGCTCTATTATGTATAGCCCAGGTGGTCGTGTGGTCTAGCGGGACGGCTGCAGTGCAGGCGATTTGGTGTCACGATATCTCAGTAGCATGGGTTCGAATCCCGGCGAGGGAAGAACAAAAAATTTGCGAAATCAAATTTACAGATCTAACATTGTTGGTTTGATATTTAGACGAGTTGTATATACATAAAAAATGTTAGGAATGTTAAACAGTTTAAAAGAATACTTTAATAGAAATCGTGACACGATATTCAAACCATGTATTCAAATCAGTTCATTTGTTTATATTTATCAAAGTTGTACATATATCGATGCTAGTTTGTTTTGTTTGGTAAGGAACATGTGTTAATTCTATTTATAGAAAGGTCTGTTTGATTGGATATATAAAGTATGCGGGAAGAATTTCATGCACGGGTGGTTTCATAGTAGTTTAAGTCATTCGAATCATTGCAGTCAAGTGCTCTAGATGCATTTTTCGAATTCTTACAATTTAATACATTCAACTTAGTATGGGAAATTCTGAAAATGAAGAGACTATTCCTAATACCCGTAGAGAATACCAATGCAACTGTTACTAGTGCTAGCCTACTGATCGTAGTTTTCGTGTCTACTAGAAGAACAACACTGGACCTAAATCCACAGACATCTGCTTTGGTTGCCAGACGATGGGTCACTGGAGACGAAACTGTTCAAAGTTTAACAACCTAACAAGTTGCGGAGGAAGATATGAATGATAATTATTATTTTGATTTTGTTGCCAGTGATAAAAGTCATTTAAAAGAGCAGTTAAATACTTTACAACTGGATTCATATAAATATGAGCAATCAATTAGTGTACAATCTGTTAAAGGTAGACGAAGAAATATTTCGATTATTGAAAAATGATGGAAGCAAATTCATATGTGTTAGACATTATATTTAGACGGATATGCTATTCCTTTTAGTAAAAACAATAAATATGCTATTGATAATGCAAAAATTGTATCACGAGCTATTGCTGATCTTTTGGTTAATGGTTGTATTGAAAAAGTTAAAACCAGACCTCATGTTATAAATCCGTTAACAATTTCGATATATGCTTTCCCTTTTATTAGTGCATGCTTTTAGCCGGGGTCACCGTCTGAGTAATTTCTATGTCGCCTGTCATTGGTAATGTAACCAGATTAATAACTAGAAATTTGTATAGATTGATTGAGTCGCGTGTTTCATGGGACTATAGTTTTATCTTGACTGAGGGTACAAGAGGTCATATGTGAGTTACAGTTTTGGAAAGATAAAAGGAGTAGGTCCGGTAAGGACCGATTTTTCGCTCAAATTTAAGTTTCATCTGACAAAAGACTTTGACCACTTTTTAAACACTTAAGTGTCTATTTTCATATGATTCAATTAATTTATGTGCAAGATTTTAACTTATTTAGTCATTAAAAACGATCCAATTCAAGCTCAAATATGAAAAATCTACAAAATATGCGAAAAATCGTCACTTTTCAGATGGTTTTTGTCAAAAACGAAAGTGGCCGCATCCGTGTTCATCCTCAATCTTTACATATGTTTTATCATCAAATACAACTTCCATTTCAATATTTTGGATGAACACGAATGCGGCCACTTTCGTTTTACCCGGACACAGTCTAAAATTTAACTAAAATGCTGGAATTGTGAAGATTTCAGTAATTTAGCACGACTTCATGGTGCTTGTATCCAATATATGTGCATTGTATTGTCAAAAACAGCCCATATTTATGTAGCAGAACCATTCCACTATCAAATAACTTAGAAAAAGTTTAAATTTTAACAATTTTGTAAAACTGCTATATTTTGGGGCCAAAAAGAGGTCTTACTGAACCTACTCCTTTTGCTTTAAATTCGAAATGTTTTTCAGAGTATACAATACATTATTTTATTTTAAAATGAAAGGGCCCAAAAAGAGCATAACATTAATAACGTCATGACATAAACATTAAAGAGTGATTAAAGAAACATAAAATATAGTTCAAATACATGAGGAAAGGGTCAGTGGTCAAGGGGAGATAATTTTTCTAGTATAAGGTTCCATATATAATTGTGTATTCGGATGCTAGCAGTTTTGCTTATGGAGCTTATTTATGTCTATTAGAGAATCAGATTTTATTTATTTTTTTAAATGTGGACTGGTTGAGGGACAGGATTAAGTTTAATATGGAGAGAAAAGAAGGCTATAGAATTATGTATAGATACTATTCAAGGTCATTTATCCATGCGGGAATGTCTTGAAGTGGTTTACGGGCAGTCAGAATTGTGTAGGTATAGTGGAGCCAGGTAGTGGCAAAAATGCAACTACATAGTTGGCGATGTCAATATTTTCTAGTTGTGTAAAGAATTCTATTAATTTAGGTATTGGATGGATACCTAGAGATAAAAATGTTAAAGCAGATGCTATAAGCAAGGTTTTTTGATTTTGACGATTGGGGCGTCAGTTTTGTTTTTGAATTTATAGATTATAGGTATTACCTCATTCAGTTGATAGATTTGCTGACAGAGATAACAAGAAAATTGAATTATTTTATTCTAGATGTTATACACTAGGTTCATCAGGTGTGATTACGTTTTGCTTTGACTGGAAGGATGACAACACTTGGTTGTTCCTCTATACATTAAGTATACATGTATAGTTATTAAACATTATATTGCGCCATTTTTGGTCTTGTTATATCAGAATAATTTGTTATGCCAACATTGTGTGGCCGAGATGCTAGAATTCAATGATACTGAAGACATTTTTATTCATGGTCCTTAAAAGAAATCATTATCTGGTTCAAATGATTTGAAAGGCACTGTAATTGCTGTACCCATTGTGATCTAATATTGATATAATTGATTGGTTTTGAATAATGATAAATCTTCTTAATTTGTGTAGTTTGTTATGGTTTATGTATTTTCTACTCAACATTATTGTCTAGTATAACATTATAGATATGCCGCTTGGCTAGAGTAACGCTTAAGATATGCCCCTATGCTAGAATAACAATATACAAATATGCCGCTTGGCTAGAATGACAATATTAACGGGTGGCCACTTGGCTAAAATAACAATATAGATTGCCACTTGGCTAAAATAACATTAGATATATAGCCGCTTGGCTAGAATAACATTACAGATTGCCGCTTGGCTAGAATGAAAATATTTACAGGTTGCCGCTTGGCTAGAATGACAATATTTACAGGTGGCCGCTTGGCTAGAATGACAATATTTTCAGGTGGCCGCTTGGCTAGAATGAAAATATTTACAGGTGGCCGCTTGGCTTAAATATCAATATAGATTGCCGCTTGGCTAAAATAACAATACAGATTGCCGCTTGGCTAGAATAAAAATACAGAATGCCGCTTGGCTAGAATAACAATAAAGATTGCCGCTTGGCTAAAATAACAATACTGATTGACGCTTGGCTAGTATAACAAAACAGATTGCCGCTTGGCTAGAATAACAATACAGATTGCCGCTTGACTAGAATAACAATACAGATTGCCGCTTGGCTATAATAACTATATAGATTGCCGTGTGGCTTGAATATCAATACAGATTGCCGCTTGGCTAGAGTAACGCTTAAGATATGCTGCAACGTTAGAATAACAATACAGATTGTCGCTCGGCTATAATAACTATATAGATTGCCGTTTGGCTTAAAATAACAATATAGATTGCCGCTTTGCTAGGGTAACGCTTAAGATATGTCGCATGGCTAGAATAAAAATACAGATTGCCGTTTGGCTAGAGTAACGCTTTTTAAGATATGCCGCATGGCTAGAATAACAATAAATTGCCGCTTGGCTTAAATAACAATACAGATTGCAGCTTGGCCAGAGTTAAGCTTAACATATGCAGCATGGTTAGAATAACAATACAAGTTGTTGCTTGGCTAGAGTAACGCTTACGATATGTCACATGGCTAGAATAACAATACAGATTGCCGTGTGGCTATGAAAACTATATAAATTGCCGCTTGGCTTAAAATAACAATATGGATTGCCGCTTGGTTAGGGTAACGCTTAAGATATGCCGCTTGGCTATTATAACTATATAGATTGCCGCTCGGCTTAAATGATAATACAGATTGCTGCTTAGCTAGAGTAACGCTTAAGATATGCCGCATAGCTAGAATAACAATATACAGATTGCCACTTGGCTATAATAACTAAACAGATTGCCGCTTGGTTAAATAACAATACAGGTTACCACTTAGCTAGAATACCATTGAAGGTATGTTGTTTGATTAAGGTATGTTGATTGATTAGAATACAAAAATAAAAATACCGCTTGGACAGAAAAACAACATGTACGCTGAATCAATACCGCTGGACTACATGACACTGCTTGTTCAAGGTCAATGTAATGTATCTGAATGCTACATGTCGAATGTCTATAATATGCCATAACTTCATAAGATTTACTCTTTACACTATAGTACTAAGCTAGTTTATTTTGGATATAGGTTCCTTATACGGATGAATTATTTTATAATTATGGTTTCAAATCTTGGTGCATAGTTGGTGTAAACATGACAGATAGATTTATCTGAATCTGCTAAAGATGGATATGTGAAGGAAAACATTATTACTCAATTATCTGTATCTCAGAATTTAGGTATTTAATTATAATAAACTGATCATACATTTGCCCGATCTTTGTTTTTTCGAAAATGCACTTGACTTTTGCAAGTGGCTACTCCCATGTGAGAGTTTTGTATTATATTGATAAATGTTTTATGTTCGGTTGAGGTTACGAATTAGAACATAATTATATTTATCAAAGTTGTACATATATCGATGCTAGTTTGTTTTGTTTGGTAAGGAACATGGGTTAATGCTATTTATAGAAAGGTCTGTTTGATTGGATATATAAAGTATGCGGGAAGAATTTCATGCACGGGTGGTTTCATAGTAGTTTAAGGTAGTTCAGGGGTATAGAAAAAAAATGACAGAATTTTCTTATACTTTGTAAAATTTTACTTTGAAGTATTGTAAATGAAAAAAATGAAGAAAAAAAATTGGGGGTCACCGGCCATCTAAGAGATATTTTGACCTCTGAAAATGAGTGCAAATAGGTTATATGGAAATATAGGGAAAATGGACAAAAAAACAATTTGATTGAATTTTCAAAGCAAATTAAGTGACAGAAGTTGCTCATTTTTCATACTGTAAAGCTTGAAGGTATTATTTTATAAAATTGAAATAAAATTTGGGGGTCACCGGTCATCCAAGAGATTTTTTGACCTCTGAAAATTAGTCAAATAGGCTAAATATAGGAAAAACAGACATAAAATATCTTTGATTGAATTTTCAAAGCAAAATAAATGACAGAAGTTGCTCATTATTTCATACTGTAAAGCTTGATGTCTCTTTTTTATTAATTTGAAATAAAATTTGGGGGTCACCGGCCATCCAAGAGATTTTTGAACTTTTGAAAATGAGTGCAAATAGGCTAAATATAGGGAAAACAGACATAAAATATCTTTGATTGAACTTTCACAGCAAATAAAATGACAAAAGTCATATTCTGCAAAGTGAATACAATCATGACGAAAATTTTCATACAACTGCAAAAAATTTTGCGGTTCTATATTCAGGTATCACGTCGTCGTCCGCGTCGTCCGAAGACAGATGGTTTCCACATAATAACTTTATTATTAGTAAAAAGAAATCAATAAAATTTTAACACAATGTTTATAACAACAAAAGGAAGCTTTGGATTTGTTTTGGGGGTTATGGTCCCTCAGGTTTAGGAATTAGTGGCCCAAAGGGGCCCAAAACAAGCATTTATCTAGTGTCAGTTCAAAAAATTGTGTATAAGTCATGTTAGTATTTCAATTGTTCTGAAATTGTACCACAATGTTTAATACCATAAGTAGAAGGTTGGGATATATTTTGTGGGTTATGGGGCAAACAGTCTAGGAATAAAGGGCAGAAAAAGGTCCAAAAACGACAGTTAAGAAAAAGGTTCACAAAACATGGAGCTCATATCATATGATTTTATGAGAACAAGAAAGGCGACAGCGTTGTTTCTATTAATTCTCCTGGAAAGAGCTCTTTTTGATTTGATTGATTGATTAATGGTTGCTTAACGTCCAGTGGCAAATATTTCATGCATATTCAGGACGAGAACAAGTTCACAATAAATACTATAGGTAGGTCTTAAAATAATAGAGCCATCTGGGATGATGGTCGGGGAAATTTGGACTGCCACTGGAAAATGAGGGTATATTGGATAGGGACAGAAATTTGGCCTTGCAACATGCCACCAACGGACCCCTCAAAGAGTTGTTGCGTGGGTTCTTAACGTGCAAAGAGCGTGGCACTCTCCTTACACGAGGCATCGGATTTAACGTCCCCAATCTGACCTGACATGACTGCGAACTTGATACATCCCGCACAGCCAAACGGACGCCCCACTTCGGCAAGCGTTTTACTGCCGGTCGGAAGAAGACCAAGTGACCATATTTCTATTCCCCAGTCACCCTTTGGGAGGCTCTTTTTGAATAAAAGGGATCAACGAACCCATAACCTTACCTTTAAGATAGATCAGTAAACATGGGCATAATTATGGGATTATTCAGACAAGTGCAAACATTTTACAGTTCAAACAATTGCAAGCAATGCCGAGCGTGGCATCCCGTCGTATGTAACATATTGGGGACAAATATGGCTCTATATTTGTATATGACACATGCAGAAAATGGTAAATTGAAAATGCATATTTGATACATAAGCTATTTTTTGTAGAAATCAACCAAAACATTCAGTAACTGGAAATACCTTTAATATTGTCTTCAGAACCAGCAGGTTCAAAAAATGGGCAACCAATTTCCTGTGTATTATGCTATTTCAAGGAGAAAAAAACAAGTACATCTGCATGACCTTGACCTTTGGCCTTGAACGTAAAAAATGTCAGATCATTACAAGGAGGAACATAATACCAAACGTGGTTCAAATCTTTTGAAGCATATTGGTTATAGAGTGTCCACAAGGGTGATATTGCCTTGTATTACAACTGCCACTGTGACCTTGACCTTTGAACTTTCAAGTCAATAGCGCTTAAGATATTCTTAACGACTAACACCATACCAAGTTTTGAGCATGTTGGTTCTAGAGTGTCCATAACAATTTTATCTACACGCAACTTACAATAATTTAAATGCATCGTAAGCTGTACACGACGTCTTTTAGACATCGTATGGTCATCGCGCCATCATTGTAATCCATCGTGTAGCTTTCGTAATACATCGTGTAGCCTTTGTGATCCATCGTGTAGGCCTCGGCTGAGATAAGAAGCTTAAATACTCGTCTTCCATTAACCTTCGTATGTCCATCCTTTGCTATCGTATATAATTTAGGCACCATCGTATAGACTTCGTTATTCATCGTACTTGCTTCGGTCACTTTTTGGTATTGTAACGAGATCGGGACCAACTTCGTACGATCTAACAATTTTCGCATTCGGGTGTCCATCCTATATAAAAATCGGGACAGTGTGACGCGGGCATAAAGAAATGCACTTCCAAATAACTGTGTAGAGACCTAACAAGCTTTTAAATTTAGAAAAAAATCATTTTATGACAAGACTGTTTTTCCTGTTAAGGTAGTAAAAGTTTTGTTTTTCTCTCATGAAGGTTCTGTAGGATCAAATATATTATAGGAGGGTCAGGAAAAGTTTTACAGAATAGAAAATAATGCATGTAATGTTCACAATACATTTGAAAATAAAGAAAATAGACATACATGTAACAATGAAGAAAAACAGGGTGTTAAATTAATATCAGAAGTACAGAAAAACGGAAAAAAATTAAAAATAAATAGAGATAAATGGTATAGAGTACATGTAGATAGGAATGAAATGAAGGACCCTCAATCCAGACCATAGGTAAGAAAGGTAGTTTTGTGAAATGATTCATTTTAAAAAATAATTTATACAGTCTAGATCCCGCTAACATGTTTAACCCCGCCAAATTATTTATGTCTGTCCCAAGTCAGGAGCCTGTAATCCAGTGGTTGTCATTTGATTATGTGTTACATATTTGTTTTTCATTCCTTTTTTTTATACAAATAAGGCCGTTAGTTTTCTTGTTTTCTTGTTTGAATTGTTGTACATTGTCATATCTGGGCCTTTCATTGCTGGCGATATATGCAGTATGGGCTTTGCTCATTGTTGAAGGCTGTACAGTGACCTATAGCTGTTAATGTCTGTGCCATTTTGGTCTCTTTTGGATACATTGAAGTTGTCTCATTGGCAATCATACCACATCTTTTTTATAAAGATGAGATATGTTCTAATATGTCTAAATTTTAAGCGTGCATGCTTAACCAAAAATGTTACAACTGGAATCCAGGCAAAATCAACTGCATTCACATTCGAATACTCCAGGTTTACAACAAGAAAAATCTGTTTGCATATACATGTAATTATATAAACTCCCTACTTTCTTGAATCATGATTTTTCTCTCAGAAACCTACATGGTCTGAACCCTATGCCGATTACATATTTCTCAGGTCCGCAAATTTTCAAATCTATTATATGATAAAAGTACCATGAGCTATGCCTATGGTTACATGTATAATTAATTTTCAGCCTGAAAAAAAGGGGGGGGGGGTCATCGATCATTGTTTTGTTGTTCGGCACGGATATTGTTTTGAAATTATTTTTGCTAATTTTACGCTAACATATAATTTTTAGCGGTCGTGAATCGCTGTTTGAGCATGTATATTTAATTCATTAGTACTTACTTTTCAGTTTAAATTCCCCCCTTTTCATGATTTGTTTACATCATCTTTCGCATGATTGTCGGACCTTTTCTAGTGTAGGACCAGGGTGAAACTGCTTCATAAGCTACCAAAATGAAGATCGTTATGTATAATTTCGATCTGCATAACAGTATTCATGAAAAGCAGTTCACGTGTTCCATAAATACGAGCTATTCTCTCCATTCTTGAATTTCTTCTTCTACGTCAAAAACATGTTCCGATATTTATTTTTAGAACGGATGTTCTATTTCAACAATGACAATTGTAACAATAAATTTTATTAAGTTTTAAAATTGCATTTAAAAGTTATTCAACTCTTTTTCAAAGTATTTGAATAAAACAGATTATTTAAATGATCATATTGTATTGTTATGGAAAATTACGACAATGTACATCACTTATGATATCATTGCGCAACTTTAGTGAGTTCGTGGTCTAGTGGTTAAGACCGATGGCTACAGTGCTGAAGGTCCCGAGTTCGATTCTCACTCGGGGTGCTTAAAATATCAGTACATTAGAAGGGTAATTTTCACCCTCTCACACACATCTCTGGTACCCAGACCGGAGTTTAAACTAGAATGGGTACGTTGGGGGCCTCGGTTGGTCAAAGTGTCCCTACTTTGACCTGGAGATCAATCTTCTGATATCTCTCTGGTTTGTCTGTTTCCACCGAGTGGCCCGGTGGTTCTCTCCGAGTACTTCGGCTTCCTCCACCACAATAACAGACTTCCCGGTGTCCTAGCACTCCCTTTGTGTTGAATTGGGTGGGGATTGTTTGTCCTTGTAAAAATAATTGTCGTATAAATATACGTTAGTGACACATCTCCATTAATCCCGTTAGGGAGTGTACATGGATGCCACTGTACCCTCGCAGCTTTCGAGGGGTTCTTCGGATATCGGAGGCATTTACCAGTACATACTTTATGCGCAGACGGCGCGAAAATTTAAGGGCTTACAATACAGTTTTGATCCTGTATTTACAAGTTCATGAAAATTTGCATATAGACTATTTTTTACCTGATTAAATCAAATATGTCATAAAAAATATAACTTCATGTGCTACTTTTTGAGTAAAATGAGGTCGAAAGTTTGCTCAAAATTCAGATTTGTGGCCGTAATTTCTTTTTCGAAAGAAAGACATAACTTTTTTGCAATAAAAGATAAACACAAATTATTTTTTTTGTTAAATAATCGGTAATTCCTGTATTTTACAAATATCCTAAAAAATATGCAATTTTTTATTCAGAAATAATTCATATTTATCAATTGTTCATGAATTGAGGAAAAAACGTCATTTTTTACTGCATGTTTATCAAAATTTAAAAAAATCCTATATTTACAGTTTTATAAAATTTGGGTCAACTAATCTACCTGCAAAATGAAACACAATGCCGTTTTGAAAAATAGGGGTCCATGAACTCGTTTTCAAATTAAATCAGTTTGAATGATAGAAATCAGTTGAAAAATGCATCTTTTCCCGATATGTCACAGTTTGACGTCGCGAAAATAACAAATTACGTTAGCAACGTCATTACCTTCCCTGTAACTGTATCGTATATTTTTCCAAATAAATAATTATGAAAAATACTTATTTACAGGTTGATAGTCCAAGAAGAGTCGCAAATATTGATGTTACAGTGCTAGTTAGAGACAAATCAATTTTCATAATTCTCATTGATATAAAATGAATTACGTGTACTTATTACCTGAATAAAAATGCACTTGACTTTTGCAAGTGGCTACTCCCATGTGAGAGTTTTGTATTATATTGATAAATGTTTTATGTTCGGTTGAGGTTACGAATTAGAACATAATAACCATTTATGTTTGTCACAAATATTTTGTCTTATTATATGACAAAAACGAACTATTATTATAATTCTAAAAACAAACCACAAAAAAAACCGAACTTTATTAACATTTAAAGTGGCAAAATTATAAATTGAAGTAATTAGGACGACAATTTATTTTTTCTTGCAGGCAGATATATCAAATGAGATTACTATAATTCATGAGCCGGATGCGCTCTCTGAATTCTGTGTCAGCAGATTACGAAAACTTAGAGGTATTGAACCACAGACAGAAATAGGTGATAAATATCTGGTGTTTAATCTTGGAGGTGAGAATATTATTTACATGTTTACTTTAAAACATATTCTTTATGCTACGAAGTAACAAAGATATATGGACAATAATATTGCACTGACTTGACATATCAACGGTATAAGGATGAGGCTTAAAAACGGGGAAATGCGAGGCTCTTCCCCGTTTCGAGCCGAATGTATGATTTTGAAGTCTATTTACAGACAAAATCTTGTCATAGTTACCAAAAACGAAATAATTGCAAGTAGTGTTCTGGTAATTATTGTATAACTTTACATGGGCTAAAACCAAACTTAAATAATGGCACATATAATAAGTAATAGAACTAATCGAGTTTTAGGTCTAAACTTTAAAGGTCAAGCTCAAAGGTGCTAGAAGAAATATAGGGGGTTTCCGAAACAGAGATTATAGAGGGGGGTGTTTTTATAGTTGCAACTTCGATTTTTTAATTTGATTCAGACACATTTATACTTACTTACTCGCCAACAAGGCACAAGTCATTTGCAGCAAAAGAACTTGTTGATTTTTTTCTCCTTTAGATGGATTAGCAAATCGTGCATTAACAAAACAATAATAGAATAAACCTGTAGTTGGAGGCAAACATATACATGCATATATCTTATACACAGCGAGTCGTTGTAGAATCTATATACGGACAAGAAATTACATTTCCTATCAGCAATTGCATAAGAAAGTTTGGAAGGGATTGTTTCATGGACACGACTATGTATTAAGTGTACATAACTATCTTTAATTCAACGACATTAAACTGTTCAGATATTATTAAAATGCAAAACAAATATTAACGGCTCTGTCATTCCAATTTTGAACATATTGAAGACTTAGTACACTTTAATATCAATACATTCATACGTGTTATACGCCAACATGACTAACATATGCCCGTGTCTGTATAGTTTAATCATTGAACTTGACTATGGTCATACAAACAAACCTCTGTGGAAGATTATGCACTTAGTAAATGTATCAATGAAATATACAAAACAAAACATATTGTCTGTCATCAGAACTCTAAATTTAAGCCAACAGTAGTTTACCGATGATGTTCAAATCATTGACAGGTGAGAGACCGAGTGCGTCGACAGAATGCGCGTATCCTGCTATAATTCATCACCCGTCATTCCAAACCAAATCAAAAGATATTTAAAATAAATAAAAACATTGGAGGCAGGAATTTTTCACTTAACCTAAATTTATAGTATGCAGTCGAATTCAATTTGATCTAATTGTGATACATTTTTAATCTGATGGCCTACTAAACTTTAGACTTTTCTACTTTTTGTTGAACTGTTACACCAATTTAGCGCCAACAAAAAAGTTAAACCCCACCACATTCTGTATGTACCTGTCCCAAGTCAGAAGCCTGTTATTGAGCGGTTGTGGTTTGTTGATGTAAAACATATTTGTTTTTCGTTCTTTATGTTGTACATAAATTAGACCGTTAATTTTCACGTTTGAATTGTTTTACGTTTGTCATTTCGTTTTTTTTTATAGCTGACTAAACAGTATGGACTTTGTTCATTGTTAAAGGTCGTACGATGACCCATTATTGTTAATTTCTGTGTCATTTGGTCTCTTGTGGGGAGTTGTCTCTTTGACAATCAAACAACAGTTTCTTATCTTTATATTGTGTGAGCTATTGTCATCACTATGCTTTCGTCGTCCGTTAACTTTTATAAACATATTTTCCTCACTATTTTGCAAATTGGAATGAAATTTGACTACAATCCAACTTAGAGTTCTTATCTTAAGTGTATATCATGTGATTCCGCACCAATATGCCCGCCTTGGTTAAAATTTAACAATTACATTTTTCTATCATTTTACGTCAGCATTGCTTAAAAAACATTATAATATTTAAATTTCAAACCAGAGTATGATAATATCGTAGCGTTATATCATTATAGCAAAATCCGGTCAGAAAGTGCGAACTTGATTTGTTTTTTTTTTTATTTGTTTTTCATTGTAGCGTCACTGATGAGTCACTTGTAGACGAAACGCGCGTCTGGCTTACAGAATCAAAAGTCTGGTATCTTTGATGAGTGTTTCAACTAAGAAAATGGTCTCGTTCATTTATATATAAAAAAAAAAATGCATGAGGCCCATTATGCACGAATGTTTTATTCTGCATTTCTTTTGTCTCTCTTGGTGGTAACTTGGGGAACATTCTAAAGATATTGACTCCTTCTTGTTATAGCTCACATACTAGCTTTATATTTTTTTTTTCAGTATAATTTCTGGGTTTTTTTCTTGCAGTTACATTTTTTTGTATACATAAACCACTGTTTTGTTAAAGAGGTTGCTTAGGTATTAGTCTTACTTTTCATTTGTAATTTTAAACTTGTAAAAGGGAGCAAGTTCTATTCTTCATATCACACACATACACGTTTTCATAGTCCTCAACTTAGCAGGACAAACACAGCAAGTGCCTAAACCTGCATGTTTAAACATGCCGTGTAACTTTTTATTCTTCATCGATTTATGGGATATGAACATCTTTAAACTACTGTCACCTCAATTTAGATAGAAAAAAATATTTCAACAAGAATATATCAAAATGGTCAAAATCCTAGCATGTGGTATTGTCGCTTAATGGCCTCTATAATAATTTTTACGTTTAGTGAAAACTATTGCTAATTATAGATAGATCTCGAAACACACACACAAAAGAACAACCCATCAACACAATTAGACCAAGTTCTATTTATAAGGCCATTAGCTGTCAATTTCATGTTCACCGATTTGTCTCAAAATCCGATATTTAATTTACAACATGCTCAGACGTATATCCAAATTATAAAAAGTATAAAATAAAGAAATGATTCCTTCATGTCATGCTCTATGCTCATTTTAACGGGTAGGCATTATATTTGTCGATATTTTACACTGAGCGTTAGCGAGGTGTAAAATGTGGTCAAATATAATGCCTACCCATGTTAAAATGAGCATAGAGCATGACATACAGAAATTACTTCGATTCTTATAGGACAAATACAGTATTTTTATAGGTCGAAGCGTACGAAATTACCGTAAAAATGTGTGGCTGTTCCCGTTTCCTCCTGGAGGAGTCTGTGCATTGGATTTCATATTTGATAAGTTTAAAAACTACGAGGAGGGTAAATATATGTTGTTTCATAAAAATATATAAATAAAAGTTTATGTTAGCTGCTTAAATGTATATATTTTAAAGGATAACGATGGAAATAACGTTAATATAAACAGTGAGTTCGTGCGCATGTGTCAAACATATGTTGTGCTCATTAGAACACGGCTTTGTTTACAAAGCGTAATAAGGACGTCATATTAGAATAAACAGTACAATAATTTACAATGCATGTGGTCGATAATATGAATCAGCATGTCATGTGTATTTAAGTCTAGACGCCATCTAATCAACCATCGAGGTGACCTCCAAAGACTGCAACGGTCATTTATCCCTGTATCAACATAAATATAGATAAAAAAGATAACAAACTCGTGTAATGTTTTTTTTCTAGGTCTGTTTGATTTCCTATTATACATAGTGTAGGTTAAAATATATGCTAATCATCGTTTTACCTGTATAAGAATGAGTTAATGTGGATAGAATCAGTCAATCACTTTCAATGTTGATAATTTTTTTTTCCTTTTGATAACTGAACCCGGCTTATCATGTGTAACCAATCTCTAGTTAAGGGTTTTAATTGAATGTCTAAGGAATACGGATTCAATGAGGCTGAATTATTCACTTGCTAGTGAATAACTCAGCTATGTTTCGTAGCTTAATTTGACAAAATTGAACCAAAATGCAGGCTAAAAGCGAATTTATATTTCACTATTTAAATCCATTTATGATAGAACAAAAAAAAAATCATATCTTTAATTTTTTTTAGTAAACCTCGTAGCTAATGCCCTTCTAAACAAGGCAATGTGATTGAAACTACTTTTAACAGGAGTTGCCCCTTAATCATTATTTTATCAAAGCCGGGCTTCATAGTAATTGTGAAAAAAACATCTCTAGGGCGACTTGTATCATATGTGGATATTGAGATTGTCGCGTGAACATAACGTTTGTAGTGTTGTACTTGTCCATTGTCCGACGTCGTATTGTCAGTAATGTCGCTTAAGGCGGAAATACGTTTCTTGCATATTGAATGAAATGGCTGAACAGTTGTCGTTATACAAATTGCCTTAACTATCATCTATATTTATGGTGCCGTTACCAGGATCCAAACCGTGGTTAATCGTGGCACCTGTTAACCTGTGTGATTGGAAAATCCTAAGTAAACACGGAAACATAAAAAACAATTGTTGCAAGAATAGAAACTATCTTAAACGAAAGACCACTTACTTATCCGTCGTCCGAAATCAAAGGCTGCGGAGCTTCATCTACTATACGGAAGGCGCATTTCAACATTACCGTACCCGAAATCAGAAATCGATAACACCACAGACCCGACTACCATGGGACATTACGATCTTAACAAAAGTGTAAACATACGAACGCAATTGATTCAATATTTCTTGAAAAGATCGAAATCCAAATACCTTACGTCGGTCCGTGAATTTCATAGGACAACAAGAAAGAATGAAAAATAAATAAATACAGGAGACAAATTTGCAACGAATTTCCGCGTATTAACTGGAAAATTGGGACTGTAACCGAACTGGCTAGAGGTAACGACGGACTTGTAAGATCCGTAAGGACCAGGACTGGAGAAACCGCTAGACCGATCGCAAAGTTATATTCATTAGAAGTTACACACACGATGACAAACAATTCTAATAGATGATCAGCAGGAAAATATGAAAATAGACCGAGACGAAAAGAAAGTCTTAACACCCGTGAGACCATACGCGGATACACCAATGATGTTTAAGATAGCCATTAGTGATGTAGTTGATAGACAATAACGCGTTTAGTGCAAAGTTGAACTTTTTATTTTTATTTCATGAGTGAGTGACATCAATTGAATTTAATTTCCGTTTTTACTGATTTCATGTGCTCAGTATTTCAAAGTATTATTATTTATTGATGTACAGTTATTTATCAGTGAAACGATTCATCAATGGACAATTCAGATTATTTGGAAAATTGTGATAATTTTTACTTTTCGCGACCCCAGTTAGTTGAGAGTGTCACGGGAACATAAAGTTCGAACTATTATACTTGTCCATTCTCGACGTCGTTTTATCAGTGACGTCGCCATGGGTGCAAATACGTTTCTTGTATATTAAATTTAATTGCTGAATAGTTGTCGTTATACAATTTGCCTTAACCATGTTAACCATCATTTAATACTCAAATTCCAAAGATCTGTAAGAGTACAACCAATGTCAGTCTCTCTCCACTTGCAATACTATCAAAACATTTGACTTTTCTACTCTGTACACACGTATTCGCCATTCCAACCAAAAAGACAAATTAAAAGAAATGATCCTATATTTGTTTCATAAAAATATAACAGCCTACGTATTTACTCAACTTACCTTAAGGAGGGATAACTGGATATGACTCTACAAATCACTCTGATTCGAACAAAAAATTCTCTGAAACTGATATTATCAAGATACTTGATTTATTGATTGATAACATTTCGTTTCGTTTTGAGGACGTGTTTTTTAACAAGCAATCGGCAAACCTATGGCAACCAACTGTATTCCTCTTCTTACTGACTTGTTTCTTTATTCAAGTAAAGCTGACTTCATACAGGAGAAAGAAAGAAAGAAAAGACGTTAGTATAATCCTTTAACTTCACGTTCCGTTATAAAAAGTACGTTTTTGTTCTTGGTAAGTTGTTTTTCTTGTAGTGATATAGTTCTGAATGTAAGATACCAAGATGTAGTTAACTGTGCATTTTGTAAAAATTTATCTCCATGCTGTTGTCTTAGTTCTGACATCAAAGTATATTCGTTCCAAGTATTAAAGGCACATTCTGGTTATATTGACTATCTGGTATAACAAGTATCGGATAAGTTCTGTTCATGCTGTTTTAGTTGTTATTCTTGCTTTTATAAATCCTAATTATGGTAATTGAGTTCCTCCTGTACATTCAATATCCAAAAGTGTAGTTCTAATGCGCTAGAAAGATGATCTTTGAAATAAGAGTACGCCAAAGTTGACACTTTTGAACCAGTATCTAAAAGTGCGGTTACCTTGTTTCCTTCTAATTTTACTGTTGATTCTGATGGTTTTCCTAATAATCCTGGCGGTATTTCTTTTACTAAATTGTTTCTAATCTGAGGACCATGTGTTGCATTTTTCCTCAAGCCTACCACCGGCCCCTGGTCATCGACTGCCTGTAGTTTAAAGAATTCCTCTGATGATCTAAAATTACCCGGCATCCAATCTGTAAATGACCGTAAAGTCCACATCTATGACACTTAGGTTCCTGTCGATATCCCTGTTGTTGTGTAGGTTGATGTTGAGTATCCTCATAGGTTGGTGTATCTGATGGTTGCTAATTCCAGTAATGTACTAGGTGGTTGCCAGTTACCAGTACCTCTTGATGATTGCCAGTTACTAGTACCCCTTGGTGATTGCCAGTTGCCAGTGGCGGTTGACTTCTACCTCGTCCAAATCCTCTGTTATCACCTCTATATCCTCTGTTGAATTGAGGTGAGCATCTTTGTGGTCTATTCTGTTGTTCCAATGAAGTAACCTTCTGTGTAAGTTGGTTGATTATTCCTACCAATTTATCATACTTTGGTTCCTCTGTAGTAATTGCTGATTTAGAGGTTCCCTGCTTAATCTTAGTTTTTAGTGAATCAGTCTCTTTTGAAACTGCATGATCTCTTTTAATCTGGCGAAGTGCTACTCGTAAACTGTCAAAATCCTTAAAAGTGTCATACTTATGACTGCTGATATCTTTCAAGTCCTGACGCAATCCCGTCCAAAGCATGGAATGAAGCATCTTGTCAACATCACTAACCTGTACCATTCTTAAATCCTGTGCTCTACCAATGACATTTTCAAGTCTGCAACTCCAACTTGTTATATCCTCATCTTCTTTCTGTCTAGCCTCATAAAATCCAGCCAATAAAGCCTCTCTTTTGTCTATGCTCCCATAGATACTTTCAAGCTTGTTCAGTATCTGGTTGACAGAAATGTCTGTATCAAGTCGCATAACAACTCTTCCTGTTTCCCTCTCAATGATGTTCTCATGGCTTCCTTAATCATACTTTCCGTGTAAAGTTGTTGTTTCAGTAAACATCTTATGTTGTACCTCCATAAATCAAATCACAATCTAGCTGTGTTTTATCAACATCTGGATCAAGTGGCTCTTCAGTGATGATTCTATCACTATTCAAATATCCATCTGAGTTGACAATGAAATGGTTTTCAGAATCAGACTCATCATCTGATGTGGTATCAGAATCCGAACCTTCTTATTGTTTGTCCTGTTTCTTTAGTGAATGTTTAACATGATCTATTGTGGATTTATGAAGTGATGTGTCCTTGTCATATATGAATCCAATGGGTAAAAGTAATTTTCTATGTAATGTTGGAGTTCTTCCAGTTCCATTTTCTCTTCTTTCAGTGTAAACTGGAATATCTGTGTATTTTAACTTTCTATTTATATGTAACAATATTCCAGCAGCGCCTGCATAAGGAGTATAAATCTTCCAGTTCATACGATATTCAACAGCTTGCATTTCCTATAATGATATCCTTGATAGATGATTGACGCCTACGTAAGTTATTAAATCAAGATTTTCAAGTGGTGAAGTTGAAATCATCCCTTCGTATTTTACGGATACCATATCGAGTTGTTTGACAGCTATTGAATATCAGTTTCACAGATGACGGATATGTTCAAATGGACGATACCACAGTCCAAACCTCTTATCCTCAAATGAAACCCGCCAAATAAGACTAATTACCCGGTTTGCCATTGCATGAGCAATACGACGGGCACAACATGTTAAGCAGGATATGCTTATCCTTTCACAGCACCTGAGATCATCTTTTGTTTTGATTAACAGAGTTGCATATTGCCTCGCTTTAGCATGTTGTGTTTGAAGTGTTGGTCGTTGTGATTTTTAATTTTCCATGTCTTTGTTGCTTATGCCAGTAACAGTCTCGTCTATCCTAGGTAATAAAAAACATGTTTTTATTTCAAAATTTTACAGTGGATCAAGTTTCAGGGTTACATCATTTACTTTACCAAAGGTTTATTCATCCGGTAATGTATTAATATTAGATAAGAATCAACTGCCAATCTTCTATTTTTCTACTATGCATTATCAGTTGATATCCTTTGTCAACTTCTTTTTTAGTGTACCTCTACGGATGTCGCATGTTGAACAGGATCTGCTTACCCTTTGGGAGCACCTGAGATCAATCCTGTTGTTTGGTGGAAATCGATAGACTTTATTTTTCTATGTTGTGTTCTGTAAACTGTTTTTTGTCTTTTTTGTTAGATTGAATTTGCTTTATGCAATAATGTAAGTCTAGCGATTTTCTGTTTCCATGGCATTGTCTCAATTTGACTCTTGACTTTTGACTCAATGTAACCTGATTAGTTTCATATATAACGTATTGACTAGTTTGAAAGTTCTTAATTTATATATTACATATGTAAATATAGTGTATTATGGAAACGGACTTCAATGTTCTTTCTGTGTATTGGTTTCTTTGTTCATTTTAATCATTTTTCACTTTACAAAAGCAAGTAAATTGCAAGTTGGCAGTTAGATGTGTAGTTTTGGCCCCGATGGATTTTTCAAATATAAAAGCAAGTGCTCAAAAACAAATTATTTTTGGATAGCTGAATATTAATATATCCTTCAAAGAGGGTTTATATGAACATCACGATTGTCTTATGTATGTATTATGGACTGTTTTCTGTTTGACGGTCCGTATTTCCATATCCATATCAGACATTGGTCAAGAAATTATTGTAATGTTGTTTCTAACCTTTTGTCGAACGAAATTTGTTATTCAATTTTACAACAACAAAAATGAGACGAAAGACACCAATTTCTTGTTTGACAATTGCTATACTAATGTCAATAGTTTCAGAAAAGGTACCAGTATCACAAAAGGGGATCGAAACTCTAGTTTGAACCAAATTTTGGTGTTTAGTGACATTTCCATGCCCCTTTTTGAAATATTTTATGGTGATTTAATGCAGAATGGTGCATTGAATACACAAAAAAGGAAGTATTTGTCACCATTTTATCTGTTAAAAATCAGTGTATGTATAGTGCGGATCTTAAAATATCATTTTCACTGTATATGCCATAAATTTCTGATGTAGAATGATAAATAAACAGATTAAATTTTTTTTTGATTTTTGAAGAAAATGAAGAAAATGAGTTAAAATGTATATGTTTAGAAATAAATAATACTAGTGAGACAATGTAAGAGGATGCGAATGGGGTTTTATCGCGCCTAATCCCATCCAGCTGTGAAATGTATACCGAAATAGGTGAATATTTAGGACATTTTAAGAACAGATCGTGCAGGTGATTTAAAACTAGCAGGCAAGATGTTGTTGCAGAAAATATTCATTTTAACACAATTATCAAAGTTGTATAACGTAGAATATGTTTTCTCATTCATTTGCTTCATATTGAACTAAATTCCACTATGATGCTTTCTTTATGCTAGTCATGTTTACTGTCGAATAATGATACTAAACTTTCATTTTCACTGTAGAGCGATTCATAAGTATTGTATATGCGGTGCATTTTCACTATTTGAATTTTTATTCTTTTTATCTATTAAAAAGTCTTAATTTAGCCGACTTGCTCAAACAATAGATAAAGTAAGAGAAGGATTTGATAAAGTTTAACTTGTGGGAAAGTTTGATTTAACACTCTATTAAATTCAATAGAAATAACATTTAATTTAAATGTATTCCATTTAATTTCTTATAAATCGTAGGGATCTTTATCCTTTGTTTTATATATCCATTTCCATGACACTTCATCACTAATTACGTACATCTTGAAACAGATTAAACCGTTGGTTTTCCCATTTGAAAGGTTTTACACTGAGGCTCTTTATAACTTGCTGTTCGGTGTGAGCCAAGACTCCATTTTGAAGACCGTATTTTGACCTATAATGGTTTACTTTTATAAATTGTGACTCGGATGAAGAGTTATCTCATTGTCACATATATGACACCTTCTTATATCTATCTATTGCTCAAACCGAAACGGGATGGGATAAAAAGGGATAAAAAACACACACACACACTACTTTTCTAATATATAATGGCTTAATAATAGTGTTGTTAAATCGTACAATTTAAAGAAAAAATAGAGAATGAAAATTGGGAATATGTCAAAGAGACAACCCAACCAAAGAGCAGATAACAGCCGTAGGCCACCCATGAGTCTTCAATGACATTTGTACTTTTGCATTTTTCATGTTATATAATTTGTCTGTGAGGAATACTGGCGATGTTTGACTTTTAATAATCCAATACCACCGTATATACTATGGCGTTTGTAATATCTTCTTATTGAAAAAATAAAAAACGTTCTTCATCTCGGCGAATTACAATGATTCTTTCTCTTTCGCTTGATGTCTCAGAAACTAATGTGGGGTGTTTCAAATTGAAATTATTAAGCCAGTTGGATCAAGTATACATAAAATTATATTCACCTTGATTTTAGTACAATTTTTTGAGTTGACATTTCGTTTTAAGTATGACAAAGTTTTGTACATTCAGATGTAGGTCTACACAACACTAGATCAAAAATAAAATAATGAAGTAAATCCTAAAATTTAATCGGATGATTGGTTTTAAGTAACTGTTTAAAAACACCTGGCGTAATACGTTTCCGCAATTTTAGCAAAAATCTAGTTTTACATTTCCGCATTTTAGGACATTACTTTTCCGAGAAAAATAGATATTATATTTCCGCATTTTTACTTGTATTTCGCATGTAAAAAAATGGTTTACGATTTTATTTTATTATAGTATTTTTCTTTATTTGTATTATATTATGGATTTCTTTTGGTATAAAGCAGATATTGGACAGTTTTCTCGTTTGTTTTGTTTTACTATGTTTACATTTGTGATTTTGGTGCCTTTTATAGCTGACTACATGTGTATGTGGTATGGGCTTTGCTTATTGTTGAAGGACGAACGGTGACATATAGCTGTTAATTTGTGTGTGATTTGGTCTCTAGTAATTTAGTGGTTGTTGATGGTTCATTTCTCTATTCATATTTGATATATTGTAAAATGATTTGTTATGTATAATTTTCGTTTGAATTCGTTGATTTTTTAAATAATGTTTAGTCGTTTACTTTAACCAGAGACCACACAAACAAATATGATGAAATGCTCATGTATTCTATCGTTATCAAGATCTTATTCAGGACAACTGAAGTCCCTTTTCAAGAATATTCACAGGGAATTTGATAATAATAAAATACATTTAAACATCAACCCTCCTTTCTTACCTACCAAACCAGATTTATATTTATATTTTAATCTGCCTTAAAGGGGCATACATTAAAATTACAAATGCGGAAACGTAAATAACCTTTAACAAAATAAATGTAAAAAAATGCGGAAAAAAGTACTACAAAATTGCGGAAACGTAGTGTCAAATTGCGGAAACGTAAAGGTCGAAAAAAAAACCCATCTGTACTACTCATGTTTACTTGAGATCTTGCCCTGAGCTGATAGTGTGAGATCTTGCCCTGAGCTGATAGTGTGAGATCTTGCCCTGAGCTGATAGTGTGAGATCTTGCCCCGAGTTGATAGTGTGAGATCTTGCCCGAGTTGATAGTGTGAGATCTTGCCCAGAGCTGATAGTGTAAGATCTTGCCCCGAGCTGATAGTGTGAGATCATGCCCCGAGCTGATAGTGTGAGATCTTGCCCAGAGCTGATAGTGTAAGATCTTGCCCAGAGCTGACAGTGTAAGATCTTGCCCCGAGCTGATAGTGTGAGATCATGCCCCGAGCTGATAGTGTGAGCTTTTGCTCCGAGCTGATAGTGTGAGATCTTGCCCGAGCTGATAGTGTGAGATCTTCTCCCGAGCTGATAGTGTGAGCTCTTGCTCCGAGCTGATTGTGTGAGCCAAAATGTGTTCCTGTGAAAAAAGATTCAGTGGAACTTATATCACAGAAAATATGTTCTCGGAGAACTTTTTTCACAGACAATTTCTATACAGTTTTTTCGATCTCTATAAAATAAGTTCCAACCTTTACCTGGTGAAATAAGTACCGGGTTGGTGAAATAAGTTCCTTACCTAGTGAAATTAGTTCTGGATTTTTGAGATTTGTTCCTTACCTGATGAAATAAGTTCTGGGTTTGTGAGATTTGTTCCTCACCTGGTAAAATAAGTTTCTTATCTGTGAAATATGTTCCACTGGTTTAACAAGTTATCTTATATACTGAGCATTTGTCATCAGTCAGTTTAAAGTTATCATTTAAGTGCACTATGAAAAAAAGTATTATATTAATTGTACAATAAATAAAACAAGTGCAAATCATCAAATTTGTATCCTTTGGAGTATAGCAATGTTTAATTATAAAATCGTAAATGATATCAAAAAGTAAAAACACAAAAATGACACTTTTGAGCCAGAAAAGAGTAGAATAAGATTTTTGTTATCTTCATCCTATTGTTACAGTCATGCCTTCAATTGCAAATGTATCCCATGCAAGGACACTCAGTACAGCATTAAGCTTGCATTATAGTTGAAGTCGAACAAGAAGCCTTATAATTTAAGTATAACAAGAAAATATTTTTTTGTTTTGTGTGATTTCTATGAAATATGTGCATATTCGTCAAAAATAAATATCCCAAGAACTTATTTAACATTTTTAAAACTTTTATTATTAATTGGAACAAAATTCATAGATATGATTTTTTTACGGAACTTATTACTCATTTGGTACAAAATTTAGTTCCGGAACACATTTTACAGTGCTGGAACATATTTTCTGTGATATAAATTCCAGTGGAACATATTTCTTATGAAATGAATGAGGAGTTTGTATTACAATTTGAAAATATCATAAATACTAAGTCGTCAATTAAGTTTTTTCATTTGTTGCAAGTCCATTTATCACATAAATCTACAATAAAAATTCCTCGCATCTTCGAAAATTCTACATCAGAAATGATTGCACTAATAGTGATAATTCATCGCATATATAGTTAAAATGGATCGCTTTCAGTAATTGATATGCTAAATTACGTTGCTTTTATAACACTTATTTGAACTTTAATGCTGTTTTTGTACATTAAAAAGACATATCACAATGAAAATATGTTGAAACTTATCTTCAAATCAATTATTTAGGTATTTTCGAAACGTAAACAAGTTTTCCCATGATTTTTATTCTACAATAGACATATTCGCATATGATAGTGAAAAAAATGAACTAGCTGGATTCGCACCCTATATACACTGAAAATCAAATCTATGGAAGATACTGATTACATACATATGCAAAATTAATGTAAAACATAAAAATTTAGCCTAATGTATTAGAGCCTTGAACAGAAGATAAGTAAAAAAAAATTGGGTCAGTTTTAATTTTATTTGCTGTGGTGCTACCTTATCAGGCGAAGGGTCATGTTGGACCGGAACGAATTATATCCAGATCTAAATTTAGAAGTATAGAGTTAATATGTATATAAATAGAAAGAAAACGTTCATATACTCGAAAATAGAAATAAGGCTTCAGCTACAATGAAAATTCAATGAATCACGTGATCGTTATAATCAAAGAAAAAAGAAAACTGATTCACCATATATGTTATATACATACATATCGATACACATACACTTACAAATTCAATGACATATACAAACAATGTTAATAGAATTATATTCAAAACAGTGTGGTCCTGGCCATTGATTGACGACCTAAATTATCCCATTGACTGGGACAGATTAGGTGAACGTTTGTCGGTAACAATCACTGCTCACTGTGTACTTGTTAAAGACACTGAATCTGCGGGGTCACCAAAGGTTCTCAACACCTAAAAAAAGCAATTCGAAAAACGAATCCGGATTAATACGATGTGTTGATTTATATCAATAATATAAATAAAAACATAAAGGTTATTCCTGAATATTTTTTCGAATTATTTTATTATTAAAGGCGTTAAGAACCTTTGGTGACTCCACAGTTTAAATTCTATAATAAGTAAGAAGTGAGCAATTGTCGTTACAGACAAGCGTTCACCTAATCAGTCCAAGTCAATGTGATAATTTAGGTCGTCAATCAACGGCCAGGACCACACTGTTTTGAATATGATTCTATGTTTTCAAACAACTCTTGATATAAACATTCGTCAGCTTTACAAACTGTCGATTATATACAAGAATATTAATTTCTGTTGAAATTTGAAACACCTTTGCTTACATACTGCTATATCTATATGTGTTATACTATAATATAATTTCATATTTTCAAGTTCATTCGTTGTAAGGTGTTAGGTTTAGTATCATCAGGATATCTAACCGTGACCTCATTTTCGTAGTATCCTGATCTTGCGTTCGTAGATATATTTGGACCGATTTATTGATGTTTTGTGCACTTTTGACTATATGACTGCGGTCATTGTTTTACTATTGGGGGAAGTCGGAGTACAATCCCAGCTAATTAAGGTACGAGTCGAACGCACAAGTTAGACACGAGCGGGTTTCGACCTCACAACCTCAGTATTGACAGGCTATTGATCACGGTGGATGAAAAACTTGTGCCATTCGTTCACCGGGCCTTGATATCGTTTGATCTTATGTTTTAACTGACCGATGTTAATATTTCGTCCGCGTTAAATTGTCACTTGCAAAATTTAATAAGTCTTTAATGTCTGTGTTCGTACAATCTCCTTTATAATTTCGAAAGTGGAACATGACTATACACAAAAATAAGGATCGGTTCGCCTGAAAATTAGTTGTGTATTGCATACAAAATAATAAATGTACTTTATTTTTTTCAAGTAAATTCAAAACAATACGATTTTTATATTTTTCATCGCTATCAAAAAATAACATATGTATAGGGTTGATAGGTATAAGTTAGTAGATAGGTTGTTCCTTTATTTACATGAGGCTGACTTCGAACAGGAACGTCTTAGGAAGAAAGAAAAGGAGTTAGCAATATCCTTAAACTTTACTTTCCGCTAATAATATGAACTTCTCTAACTAAATAATTTGGTGACTATGTTGAAAGAATCATGCGGGTGCCACATGAAGAGCAGGATCTACTATTCCTTCCGGATCACCTGAGATCACCCCCAGTTTTTTGTGGGGTTCTTGTAGCTTTCTGTATTGTATTTTGTGTACAGTTGTTTGTCTGTTTGTATTTTTTTTAGCCATGGCATTGTCCGTTTATTTTCGACATTTCGGACCATGAGTTGTTTGACAACGGATATGTTCCAATTGTAGTAACCACAAAACTGTCCCCTTTTTCACAATAATGACATCACCAAATAAGACTTATCACCAGATTTCGACGACCTTTGAATTTTGAATGTCCTCTTGGTATTGTCCACCTCTTTTTCTAACAGTAAAACTGCATTGTCTGTGAAAAATGTTCTTTTGGAAATACATTTCATTTGTTTTCAGATGGAACGACAGACATTACTCTGCACGAAATTACTGGACCAAGATTTGTGAAAGAAATTTATCGCGGAGATAGCTGGAAAGGGAATGCATTGGTTTGCGGAGAGATTTTGTCAATTTTGAATCAGATATTTTGTCAGAATGTTGGAAGTTTTCTTAAACAGCATTACAACTCAGAATATATTGATTTGATCTCAAACATAGAAGATGCAATAAAAAGGTTCGGATTAGAACCCACTGAGAAGATTTGTATGAGGATTTTCCAGGGCTCTTTGAAAAGACTGACCAGCGAACCATTACAAGAGTGTGTAAGTCATTCAAGTTTCAACCAAAATGTCAAACTTTTCGGGGATAAATTCAGATTCACTGCATCTTTTTTTCAATCATTATTTGAGAGTGCAATAAATTATGCCTCAGGAATATTGGATACATGTATTTCTGCAATAAATAATGAAAACCTTTCCGAAATAACGACATTACTTGTTGTTTTTGATTGTTTGGAATCACCCATTCTTATAGATGTTATAAAACGAAAGTTTGAACCTACAGTTGAAGTTATTGTCCTAAATGCAGACACTGCAGTGTTGGATGGAGCGTTGTTGCGTGGCTTTCAGTAATTGATTTAGTTTCTCATCACATTATACATTCATATTGAGAATGAAAACAAAAAGATAATTTAAATCATGAAAGGTATTCTTGTAGATTTGTGATCAATCAGTTTGCACGTTATGATAAGACAAAAATGGAACCAATCAACAGAAATATTTTGTACATCTTTTTTTTTAAATGATAATCACAAGCTTCTTGAATTGTATCTGTTTTGAAAGATGAGATTTCATAATAAAATTAAATAAGAATAATGAAAGGGTTATTCCATGTTTTTGAAAAAAAAAAAAAAAAAAAGATTTACCTAGTAGAAAAGTAGGAAATGTAAGAAACATAACAGATGAAATAGAAAAAAAGATGCGGAATGAGATTATCTTTCAAGTTATTGTTCCCAGTCGTAACGTCTTAAACAAGTTAGAAAATTTACAGCAGTTATGTTCCTTGGAAAAAAAAGTATAATGAAAGTGGCATTGGAAGCGCCCTTAAACCTACATTTCAAAGCAATGATCTATTCCTTCAATACGAAGAAGTATAATTGGTGATACTCCTATCGCCCCTTTTTATGGTATGTATATTTTACAATGTGTTCGCTGTTTTCGTATCTAAAGACGCATTTTAGATTTCAATAAATGCAATATATGTATATCTGGTAAATTATTAAGTCAGGGATTTCGTTACCACGAATTTTGAATTTTAAATTAAAACGTGACTAAATATTCATTTCAATATATGTAAAGTTATGAGTACTCATGATTCACCATCCTGTCGATACTGTTTACCTATTTTTTTTGACATTGCACAAGGTCATGGATTTCTCAGACTGCTTATTACGTCCTTATACTAAATCCATTCAGAAATTGGTTGTCCCCCGAATAAAAAAATACTAATATTTCTAATGCAACATTAAAGTGAAAGTTTTTTTAACTATGAACTATAATTTCCATTTTAAATACTGTCATCTATGATAGCCTCTGAGGCAAAGAAAAATACCCTTGTCTCATCTGAACAAACCCAGTTATTCTGGGCTGCTCAAACATTTCACCAATGACCGTCTGATAAAGGTTAAGAAATTTGTAAAATCTATATTGACGAAAATAATTCCAAATTAGTTATCTGTTACCAATGATTGAGTAGTTCGTATAGTTTTTGGGGTAGCTGTAATAAAAAGCATTATACTTTATTAAAATAATTACCAAAAATAACTCCTTTTTACGCGGGAAACAGCGAATAGTCCAAACAACTGTTTGTGAATGTGCAAGTAGAAAATTACTACTTTTTCCCGCGGGGAACTACACGGTCTGGCTTGAAATGTGCTCTCAGCAAAAGACAACTCTAAAATTTGTAAGCTTTTGCATGTTTGAGAAAACATTGGTTGTAATCTGATGCAAATGGAGGCGGCCACAAGATTCTGATGCGGTTCTTATTCAGACATCCACAACATTCTACAACAAATTTAAACACAAAATATTCAACAAAAGTAGCATTACCTAATATTTAGTCATATAATTAGGGCCTTCATCAAAAGTCCAATTAAAAATTAGCAAATCTTGAAAAGCATATTTTCTTCGGTCATAATGATCTCTGAAAAATTGACTTTTCTCGATTTAATCATTTTGGGACGAAACTTTTGATGTAGGTCATAATTCTACAGGGTTCAAACAGAATCATTAAATTACAAAAGATGGCTGCTAGAATATTGCATACCTTTTTCTTTGCTCCTTGGAATTTATGTTTGAATTAAACTGAAAACTTTGAACAGGGTATAAAATAGCACAAGTAGGTTGGGGTATATGTGTATAACAAAATCAGGATGTTTTCTTGGGCATCCTTTGCTGAACGATGTGTCAAATTCCAAATATTATTTGGGTTGATTTCTTATATTACTTAAAACAGTTTAAATTATAAATAAAACATTACATTTTTACTCTCATATTAATCATTGTTATTATGTACATACATGCTATTTTTGTTTCAATACATTTGATATGTTTTATGATGATTAATAACCTTTTTTTTGTTGATTTCATAGTGTGTGTTTTAATAAATAATAAGATTTGTTGTCGTTGTTATATTCGCTTTAAATTTGTTCTATACTATTTCATTGATTATTTACTCATTTAAACATAATTTGTAAGAACACACGCCATTTAAACCATTTACTGCAAAGATTTGATTACGTGTTTACTTGTATCAACATCGCTGTTAGAAGCAAAGACGTATCAATTTTTAAGAATGTATCTGTTCTGCATTCTATTCTATTTACTTATCGTGCTGATTGTTTAGAAAAATTTCCATTTTTACACATTTTATTTGGCCATATCAATCAAAAAACAGTTGCTAGAATCACAATTTTTATACTGTGACTTTCGAAGCATTGGCGTATTCAGTTAATTATGATATGAATTAAAACTAAATGTGAGGCTATATGCCATCAAAACCGTAACCCAAAGACTAACATAACCATCAACCTGTCAAAGATCTTCTCATACTGTAGTGGTTAAATGATAATAAGTAACATGATATTAACAAATGACATTCAGGGAACAAACAAAAAATAACAAGACAAACAACATTTATGCTAAAGACAAACACTACAAAGGTTCATAGAGCCTGTGCTTAAAACATGTTAAAAGTACGGATGGTTTGAGTTGCCTGTAAGGGTGAACTTCCTCTCCTTGACACTGATGGCAACCTATTGTCAATTTGCACGACACCGAAATTCACTTGGATAAAGGTACAATTTATGATTAATTCTAGGATTAAGGAATATGATCTCATTGTAGGTACACTAATGAGGTTTTTTCATTTATTTTTTCATTTTTTTTGGGGGGGAGGGGGGAAGGGGGGTCATGAAATATTTTGGTGACATATATCGTTTCTTAAGCATAAAAACTATATAATTCAATACAATAATAAACAGTTTTTTTCGAAATAGTCCATTTTATTCAAAAGATAAATTACAATGATAATAGAGATGTTCTACATTACTGAAAGATGCATGCATCACACTAGTGTTTTAAACATGTTTAAGTTGTTTCTCCTTGTGACGAGGTACATGTACCAGAGTTTTGTATGTTTCACTTACAATCTGATACAATCACACACAGCTGAATACTTGAAGAGCGTGTCAAGAAGTCAGTATGACGTTCATTGTTCTCTTCTATTTGAACATTCTTAAATTCAAATGAGTTCACCTTGACATTCATAGATTAAATTGACACACATCCTGGATAAGATTTACTCAGCAATTTTTAGTTTATTTCCAGTATTGACATGAATATAAATAAGGTCATTTTATAAATTAACTGTTTGCAAAAGTATAAATTATTCAAAATACTAAAGATTTTCTTATCTTATTCGGTATCGCGGTTTACTGTTATTTCTTTTCTCGTTTTTTAATCTAAAAATAACATCAACCTGTGTAAAGCGGGATTGTGTAATGTTTCTTCAATAAGTGTGTAGTTGTTCTTTTTTCAACCATATAAGATATAACATATATTCGAGTATTGAGTGTATTAATTTCCATACCAACATCATTTAATTTTATATTTGATATTATTTGACTGAAAATGCATTCGGATACTTAGTATAAATAATGTACCGTCACCGACACTTCTTCTTTTATCATTGTCATCAAGGGGTACACATATCTATTAATTTCATTCCACAAATACAACTGATTCAATAATTTAGTCATTTAAGTTGAGCATACTTCTTGTAATTTATATTATTGAAATCTATTTAATTGTCAATAAAAAATAGGAAATAAAATGTATAAAACGTACTTTATCATTTAATCAATTATTTTGATTCATTTCGATAATAATTAGTAACTGTATTATTTTAAAGCCTATATCATCTAAAAAGTAAAGGAATAAAAGGAAAAAATACAAAAGTTCTTGTCTTGTTCTACATAATGTATCTGTCGAAAGCAGTGAATTGCCGCCCTCGTCGGTTTTCTAAAAAAACAATGATGCTCTGTTGTAGGGTATGTTATTTAAAAAGTTCATTTCGGGTAAACGTTTATCGCACGTGTCTGATATAGTGAAATCCATGAAAACTATAGGTTTCATTTCTTATCAGCTACTAAGACTTGAATTTCAAACATAGGGACAAAACGTTTATCGCCATGTGCGTGTCAATGACGGTGGAAGATAATCATGTACCGTGCCTACATCGCTCATCATGCTTATTTATCTAAGCAATTGAACACAAAGAGTTATTCAAATTGGGTTCATTTTTTAATATCAGTATGCCGTTTTCGTCAGCAATCCACAGGGAACCTTTAACTAGTCCGACAGACTTCGGGTTATTTAGACCATCTGATGCATTCACTAGACGCCGGTTATACTTAAGATTTTTATCCAGTATAAAAACACAGTGATGTCGACAGTCCGACACTAAAATATTTCCTTTCGTATCAGTACATATTCCGAAACATTCAAAGTCATTTTCTGGAGCATAACCGATTACCCCTTGAAACGATTCAATAACGGTACCGGATATGGGATTTCTGTGTTGAATAAGAGATGTTGTCGGCTGACCAAACGCTTTAACGTACATAAAGTACATGCCTTCCTCAGTACTTAGAATTTCATTTGGTATGTGGCAAATATTTTGATAAAATTCTATGCGACGAACTACCACCCCTTCTAAGTCCAAATGCGTGAATGCGTATTTATAACCTTGGTCCTCTTGTACTGTAGATAGAAGTAAAACTATAATGCTATCTTCCATAGTGACACATGCGCAATGAGGAAAGAACGGTTGTTTTCCTGAATTGGCAAACAAAATTAGTCGATTCTCATTTACAAGTTGCATTATTTTTGTGTCTTTGGTCAGTATGATAAAAACACACTCGTTTCTCAATATACCTATGTCACACACATTTTGTGCATAAGTTTTATCATCAAGTTTATGATTAGTGATTTTATGTAAATCGTTACCGGAAATTATCCATGCATTTTTGTCTGAAATCGGAACGATTTTCTTAATGTGTTGGTGCCTGTATGGTCTATCGATACTTATCTTGTGAAATAATGAATATTCTTCATGTTCGTCAATACAATCTTTCTGTTGTGTATCGGTTTTGCCTTTTTTTATACAATTGGCTTCGGAACTATTATCTTTTGAGTCAGAATAATGCTGGTTGTCTGTCTGAATAGACACGTCACGACAGAGAGTCGGGTTTTGATGTTCACTTTTTTCGATTTCATCACTTTTTGCTTCATTATTTTGACCGTGTGAAAAAAAAAGTTGTCCGACTGACATTTCTTGGTCGTTTGGTCTGAAAGTGAATTTTTCAAGGAAATGCTTATGAGATTTCGCGGAAAGAAGACAAGACTTTATTTCTGTCAATATGTTGACGACACTCCAAAATTCTAATTCCTGAAGATTAGTAGTATCTATTTTCAAGAATGCTAACCGAACGTTTTCTATGCGATCCAATGTTTCTTGGATTGCTGTTTTTTTACTTGAGACTGTATCATGTAATTGCGTAAGAAGATCCTTTTTAAACATATCAACCCGTTTCTTCCTATTTTCCGTATGATACGCGATACTATGTTCAATCTCATCCCGTAAACCTAGAAGTCTATCTATAGACGATCCATTAAAAATTATCTCATGTTCTTTTCTTAACACTAACCTCTTAAATTCATCACGAATGTTTGTTTCAGCATCTCGTATTTGACAAAAGTTATGATTTTGATGGAACTGACCTAAACAATGGAAACAAACAAAATCCACACATTCTTTGCAGTAGAGCTGACAACTTTCTTCGTGGTGTAACCTACATCGCACTAGGTTGTTCGAGTCCATTTGATGTTTCACTGATATGTTATTCGCCATGATTACACCATTTATGTTAAAACTTGAATATTTTTAGTACTTGTTATAATCTGATGACATGAAATGGTTAAATATTTTCGTTATCATAAAAATGAACTTGATTTCTGACAATTTTAATCTATATATACTGTATATATATTCAGATAAGTATTTAATATCTGTATGTTTGAATCAATCGTATACTAGATATATCTATTTTATATATATCTGGTTATACACAATCAAGTACCGGTAATAGAAATAAATTTTATATAAATTTGAATATCAACCTGATGAGGAATATTTGATCATATTTCTTTTTATTTAAGATAAAAATTTGATACTGATAACATTTGGAAAGTAACGTTCATACTTTCGGAGTAGTTTTGGTTTAACCTAAGATAAGGTTTGATCAAATTTAGCAAAATATAATTTTTGTCAGCCAAATTTTTCTTTTAAACTGATGACGTGAGAAGGAAATACTCCAAGGATTCGAGTTCATTTGCAAAATATCTAACACAAGGTTTGCGATAAAGGTCATTTATTCAGAAACCATAAAAACATAATACAACTGAATGTTATGAACAATTATGTAATAAACCAAAACTGAATAAATGACAATAATTTGCAAAGGTGGGGAATAAATACCGCCACCCTCAATAACTAAATTACAAAATATATAAACAAATAAATATAGTACAATAAAAGTTTGAAATCATCAGCATATGAAATTCAAAATTTTTAATTTACAAAATAATACCTATGAATATAAATCTGTTAAAGAATCAAGGGAGTAGGTGGTGGGAAATTAAAAATCTTCACTTTTCTTGAGAAAACTAAAATGGCGTCCTCTAGCATTCAGTGCAATTGCGAGAATGCTGGCTAGTCTAAACAGATATGAAGTGATAACATGCGCCTAATCCTCATTGGTCAATTAAATATCGTTAAACAATCATACTAGTAATTAATCTTGACCCTGATCGTGAGATAACCCCACTGATCTTTGCCTGTAATCAAAAACTTACAGACAACCCCATGCAAATTTACAGTTTCATATTAATACTCTTGATAAGAATAATTTCCCGACAAAAATGTTTTTATGTCCCATAAAATGATTTTTTGTCAGCCAAAATTTTCTTTTAAACTGATGACGTGAGAAGGAAATACTCCAAGGATTCGAGTTCATTTGCAAAATATCTAACACAAGGTTTGCGATAAAGGTCATTTATTCAGAAACCATAAAAACATAATACAACTGAATGTTATGAACAATTATGTAATAAACCAAAACTGAATAAATGACAATAATTTGCAAAGGTGGGGAATAAATACCGCCACAATCCCCAAATCACAGAGTTGGGGAGCCGCCACCCGAGAAACCTTGGAGATAAATTTTATAAGAGTTAAATTGATTGATATAAATGTTTGCTTTCTTTACATCCAAATGCAATCATTTCATTCAAATTAAGACGACATTAAAATGAAAAGAGAAAGAAAAAAATATGTGTATAATATAAAGCATTGCTCCTGTCCATGTCTGGATATTAAGGTTATAAGATTATAAAAAAGCAGAGCAAGCCATGTTGACCTCTACCTTTTATGTTTGCCAAGTACACATGCCAATGTAAGGCAAACTATTTTGATCCCTCCCTACATTTCCATAGCATAATGAATAAAAATTACAACTTCTTATTTTATTCAACCTATAAAAGGTTATTAAATATATTGAGATAAAAAAAAAATTGATAAAAAATAAAACAAATACCTTGATGTCCTGTATTTGTGTACGTAATGCAGAATGAAAAACAAAAACCTTTATTGAAGACAAAATACATATGCATACATGTTTATACATGCAGATATAAGATAAGCAAAACAGATTTAAAGAACAAAACAATAATCTGTACATTGTTGTAACTATTCTCGAATATTCCAAACCTGGATTGGTCAATTATTCCCCTTTAATGATAACACAGGTGGCAGTGCAGTAGATCAGGTCCAACACACAGCATCTCTTATCTATATTCTATTGAGAATTACATTGTTCATATTTGTATACAAATTATAATAAGAAGATTTTTTTATTACTTAATATCTTTTAACTGATATTGTGTACCAGGATGTGTCTTATAGAGATGGACATATGTTTTTAAACATTTTTAAATAAAAATTTGACATTTGCAACAAAAAAGGAAAAAAATATGAAAAGCACATAGAATTGATAGTCCTATAACATGTTTGATATATGACATGGGAGAATTATTTTCTTTTTAATATTGATTTGTTTTTTTTAACTTATTTAGCTATTTATTATTTTTCATTTTTACTATCAATTGGCATTAAAACAAAATATGAAAATATCAGCATTAAATATTAAATAACCAAAATATAATGCTAATGCATATGACTATAGAACTAAAAGATTAATGGACAGATAGCAAAAAATATTATTTTCCTTTTTAATATTGATTTATTTTTTTTAACTTATTTTGCTTTTTATTATTTTTCATTTTTACTATCAATTTGCATTAAAAAAAAAATGAAAATATCAGCATTAAAACATTAAATAACCAAAATATAATGCTAATACATATAGATTCCACCACTGCATCGAGTGTAATACGATATTTATCCACTCGAGACAGTTAAATTTTCAATTTTAAAGTCCGAGCCGCCTCGGCGAGGACTTTAAAATTGATAATTTAACTGTCGAGAGTGGATAAATATCGTATTACACGAGATTTGGTGGTGGAATCTGTTTCTCTAATGATTTTCTAACATTATGCAGGCAAACTTATTCCTTCTTTTCGAATGATCTGCAAAAAGATGTGTTCTTTCTATGTGACGTCGTCAGGCATGGTCGCCTTTTTTCATGTCGTCACAATAGGAAATTCAGAGGACAGCAAGAAAATTCGACGTCACAATCGGATTTTAACCAATGAAGTACTGAGATCAAACGAACTACACGTTGATTAAATTTTTTTATACAATGGGTGCAGAAAGGGATAAATTGACGAAGAATTGGAGAAATATGACTATAGAACTAAAAGATTAATGGACAGCTAGCAAAAAAAGTTTAATTTGCTGTGATCTTTATTTTTTGCAGAGCAATCATAAATCAGTTACAAGTTTTGACAGATGAAAACTTTAGTGAAAAATTCAATAAAATTAATTTGTAATTAAAAAAAAAAATAACAATCTTAGATTATATGATATTCGTCAAGAAATATACCGGTTTGAAATATTTTTCATAAAAAGAAGTTCTTTTATTTCAGCAATGAATTATAAAAATTTGTTTAAAGTTTTGTTAAAAATTAATTGAAAATAATAATCATTATTATTGGCCAAACACTAATTACCTCAGACAAGTACGGAACTGATCTAGTGTGATTAGTTTATTTTGGGATGTATATGGGCATTTGAGTGCTAATACTGTATTGTTTTCTTTTAATCCATCTGATAAAGAGACAAGAAAAAGGAGTGACCTCAACACAAATATTCCATATTGAATGTTGTTTGCCTTCTGACCGATTCAACTCTTGAAAGAGGAAAACTTTCATGCCAAAGTAAACTACAGACATGTTTACAATGAGCTGTAAGCCCTTATTAGTAACCTGCAACACAGTCACACAGATACTCTAAAATAATGAGATCTTTATTTATGTAACATTTTGTAGGTGATTTCTTGCTCTTTTCATTTTGGTATGACACTTTACTTTGACAAAAAATAAGTTATTTTTTGTTCCCAGTCGCAGGTATTTCAGAAATCCATTGTTGTTCAATTGCTGAGTTGTATTGAAAAATATTTAACCCTATTTGTTTCAGATATATCTTTATTGATTTAATGAAAAATGTGCAGTCACTTCCAAAATTCTGATTTCTGTCATTTGATTCTCGTTTAAAAAAAAAATAAGTTAATTAAATCTTAACGAAAAAAATTAAAAAAATGAAATTTATTGAAAGAATAACACAAATGAAAAAATCATACTATATTTATATATTTGTGTAAACAATTTGATTATTATTAAATATTCATAAATAGATCTATATACATGTATCTAACAACTCTTTTACATTCCATTTTTTTTTAAATAATAAAGAAAGAAATACATTCATTTAATTTATATCTTTAATTGTAAGTATGTTAAAAAAAACTCTCATTTTTCTTTCACTGCATGATTATACACATGCAATCCTGAAGTTTTTCTTTAGTTCTGGCATGGAAGTATTATATTGTCAATATAATACATGTACTTCCATGGTTCAGGCAATCAGGGACTTTCTATACTAAGTAAAGTAAAGAAAGTCACTGAGGGAATGTATTCCAAATTTTACCCATTTATTATTTAAAATATACTAAATAGTTAATGAAATAAAAATAATACAAAAAAAAAAATTTTAATTAAGATTTTTCAGCATACACATATTTGTGTATCATATGTGGCAATGAATGCATGCTGGCTTTCTTATCATACAAACAGATGTTGTTGGACCTGATCTACCACAGCGCCACCTGGAATTAAGTGGGGATAATCTTCACCAATGTCTCTCATTCCCTTCTATGAATATCGAGAAAATAAGTCAAATGGAAAATTGTTAGATAACAGAAATACGTACTGAACTCCAGAGGAAAATTCAAACCAGAAATTCCCTTAACAAAAGAAAAAATCAATTATTATAGCTCTAACACATCAAACAAATCGAAAGCAACTCTCATATTTCTGACTTGGTTTATGCATTTTCTTATGTACTCTCATGCGCAACACGACGGGTGACACATGTGGAGCAGGATTTATGTACCCTTTCAAGTGATCAGCGATCACCCCGAATATTATGGGGTTCGTGTTTCTCAGTCTGTAGTTTATATGTTTTGTGTACTGTTGTTTTCCATCTAGCCGTTTTCGTGGTTGTTTTTTTGCGAAGGACATTGTCAGTTTGATTTCGATTTAAGAAATAATTCATGGGGGCTTGAATATATTGTGATTTTACCACGGGTTGGCCCTTTATGACAAATATTTTACCCTGAGCGATAGCGAGGGGTAAAATATCGGCATAAAGGGACAACCCGTGGTAAAATCACAATATATTCAAGCCACCATGAATTATTTCGATTCTAATAGGACAAATACGGCAATTTTTTTTGGATCAACGCGCTCTAGGTGGAGGCTGATATTTGCCGTTCCCATAAATAAACACACCATTGAATTAGCGTAAAAGAATGATAAAAACTGAATAAGTGACATGCTTAAACTGTTTACACTAATGTATTTAGATAGTTTTGGATGGATTTAATAATTATTTACTCAAATGTCTTATAAAAAAATGGCTTATATCACATTTAGCAACGTTTGTTTACGTTTTCTTGTGATGATTTTCGGTTTCACAAGCGTGTATTTTCCCGTAAAATGCTTATATTCTGACGTTGTTGTTCTATGACGTCGGGTAGCTCATTCATTAAAATACATATGACGTGGGAGTACAATAGGAACAGCCCTAGCAATATATTCATATTTTACCACGGGTGTGTACTCAAAGCGTTTGAAGGACGTCATGTTAGAATTATTAATATTCCTTTGATATATTTTGTCATTTTTATGACCGGTATTTTAAAAAGTAGTTTTAAAAGTTTAAAAAAAGAACGTAGTATGAAGGACCTGTATATAATATAAATCAAAGCAACAACATTTGGAGCAGCGTAAATTGTTCGACACCTTTTTTTGTCATACTTAAGAGGATTTAGAAACAAACATTGTTCAAATCTGACTTTAAGTACACTTATGATGGACAAATCATGTTAAGGTGGTCCCTTACACTACAGGGAGATAACTCTGTAAAGTCAGCTAAACGTTTTAATTACATTGTGTTGTAAAGGGAATTACAAGCTTCTCAAAGATCAATATTGGTGTTTGTCAAACTGCTATATAACCAGTGTAATTTTTCTGACAAAACAGTTGGTTCAAAATTTTTTTATTTTTTTATATTTTTGTTAAAGGGTCAAAGTAAATACTTTGTCAAAATTTTATCAAAATTAAACGAGCCAAATTAATTTTAGTGAAAGTGTTAGGTACCACCTTAAAAACAATAACTACAAATACATCCGTCAAAATAG